>NC_069442.1:258480-276600 GCF_026875155.1 Cherax quadricarinatus
ACCTTAGGCCCCCTACCCTCGTAAAAACCTTCACTGATTTAAGTAACCACCTCCTATTCCATACAAATGCAATACGCCACACTGCACCCCTCCCTATCTACCCTTCTACCCCTTTGTCCAAATCCAAAAAAGTCCCTTGTTCATCGTTATCCTCTTTTATCTTATTCTTAATTCTTTCTATAATAACCTATCAACATTTTTACTAGGTATGCTAAAAACAACTTACCCCCCCTAAATTTTTTTACACACATTTTGTCCCCTTTCCCTTTTATAAAAAGGGGACTATGTATACTCCCTCCCAAACCCCAAAATCCCTTTACCCTCTTCCATACATTTATTAAATACAAGCAAAAATTACCCCAAAAACTTATACCCACCTTTTTTTAACATTTTCTGTCTTGACCCTATCAACCACTTCTTTCCCCCTTTTCATTCAAACCCTTTTCCCCACCCATTTCCCCCACACTTCAACTGGCCTTCCCCCCCCTCCTACAAGATATTATACCTCCCTCCCAGTGCACGAAATTACAGCTTCTCTATCTTCATCATTTTTTAAAAAGTTCCTCAAAATATTCCCTTTCATTTCCCGATACTTTCTAACCCCCATCTAAAATTTTATTAACTATAAAATCCATTCGTTCCCTAACTTAAAATCCACCCAGAACTTTTCTTTTTTCGAAAACAAAAATTTTTAATACATCCCCCCCATCTCATAATTATATAAAAATTAAAATATATATATATAAAAATTATATATATATATATATATAATAAAAATTAAAATATATATATATATAAATAGAAGAGAGAGAGAAAGGGAGAGAGTGAAGAGTGAAGAGAAATAAAATTTTTGGTACTCCACATTTTTGCCTAGTTTATTGGCTACCATATCATCCTGTAGGGGAAGCCCCAGAGCAATGGATACCATGGCTAAAAATTTTATCTTAAAAAGGGCTCAGGGTACATCGGTTTAATCTTCATTCACTTATCTGTTCAACCAATTTTTCGATATTTATTTAAATTATCGGGTATTTTTTTTTCATTAAAAAATATTTTGACATGCACATAGGTTATTATACTGTCTGTCTCCATTTTTCAAAAGTGGAAAATAAAGTACAAGTGTTCAAGACCTGGGGACATCACTAGAAGGCCCCTTGGAGCTTTCTTGCTTTGAATACATTGTAAGGTGCAAGGGGAAAGGCTAACGGATTTTGAATGGGAAGAGAAAAACTATAAAAGGGGGACTACACGGTTTGAGGAACTTCCTTCAGGATTTCAGTGGACGGGAAAATTGGTGGGGAAAGTCATAAATGAAATGTTTAAAATACGTAACAACAAAATGCAAGGAGGCAGGGGAAAAGGGTTTTTCCCAAAAACAAACCTTCACTTTGGAAGATCAGAACGAACCCCTGTTTACCCCGAAGGGTAGGGAGGAAAAAACAAATGCACTAAAAAAGGAAAAAGTACAAAAGGCAAGGGACCCGGAAAAATAAGGAATTAGTCGAGAACCAGAAATAGTATGACAAAAAGGGAGGGAGGGCCACGGCAGTACGAAAACAACATAGCATTGAAAAGTCAATCGACCCAAACCCCTATATAACCACAAAAAGGAGGAAGACAACATCAAAGACAGTGATCAGGCGAAAAAAAGGGGGGGAAACTCACAAAAAAACGATCAAGAGGTATGGAGGAACTCAAATAGTTTTAAGGAATATTTACGTGGAGAAGGAAGGCCTCGGGAAACGCACAAGGGGAAACACCAACGGGGAAAAACCAACAAGGTTTTGGGATGACAAACACACGACGGGAGGGGCAGAAGCTGCAAGGACCTGATACCTCAAAGGCGAGGGGCCCGGGGACAACTTCCCGGGGTCTTTAAAAGGAGCAAGAAGCTGTTTGGGCCACTAACCACAATCTAACAAAATCCCAAAACGGGGCAAAACCGGGTAGGAGACGGCAAATGAACCCCCTTTTTAAAAAAGAAAGGTGACAAAAACGAGGCACTAAACTACAGACCTATTTTGACATGTATAGAAATGCAAATCATAAAAGAAATTATCAGGGGGAAGTGGTGGAGCACCGGAAGGGAAAAGATTTTTTTTTAAACGATCCGAGGGTTTCAAAAAGGCAAATCCATGTCACAAACCTTCTAGAGTTTTGACAAAAAACAGAATAAGGCTAAGGAGAGGGGTGATTGATTGTTTTTTTCCTTCGCCACAGTTCCACACAAGAGATTATGCAGAAGCCGGGGGAAACAGCGCGAAAAAGGGAAAAGGGCACTGAAATGGATCAGAAATCCTGACAGGGGGGAACAACGAGTCATGAATACGGAGGGGTATCACAGGGGGGCACCTGGACGAACGGTGTCCCACAGAGTCGGTCCAAGACCATGCGTTTTTGGGAATTGTAAGACATGATGGGGGATAGATTCAAGTGCCCCCCTTTTTCAAAAGAGTGAAGTTAATAAAGAAATTAAATCCGATAGGATCAGGCAGGACAACAAAGAGACCGGACAGGCGGGACCCCCTGGCCCAAAACTACTCTCGAATTAAACCCCCCGCCAAATGCAAAGTCATGAAGTTTGGGGAAAAGGGAAAAGAAGACCGCAGCAGGTAAAGGCTAGGGGGCCAAAACGAAAACCTCACTCGAGGAAAAAGATTTTTGGGGTGAGAATAACACCGAGCACATCTCCGGCAGCACCCAAACCCAAATAATTGCGGGCAGCAAAGGGCGCCGGGGCAAACCTGAAAAATCGTTCCGACACCTTAAAAGGAAAATCATTCAAGGCACTGAAACCCCCTGTACGTCAGGCCCTACTGGAGTTGCGCCAATTTGGGAACCACACTGGTCAAGCCGTCAAAAATTGGGAAAGTGAAAGGTTTGCAACGAGGCCGTTCCGGGACTCGGGGGGAATGTCCTTCGAAAAAAGGGTGAGGAAATGGGCCCGACGACACGGGAGAAAGAAGGGTAGGGGAACATGATAACGACATACAAAATACGCGGAATGATTGGTGGACAGAGACAGGAGTTCCTGAAGGGGACACGAAAAAGGGTCACAATTGGAACTGAAACCAGACGAAGATGGGGATGTTAGGAAGTATTTCTCATCATGAGTTGTCAGAAGTGGACATCTAGCTAGGAGCAGGAACAATACAAGCTTTAGTGAAGTATGAAAAACCCTCATGGAGCAGGGAAGAGAGGACCATACGGTTTAGTGAAGAGGCGGGCCAGGGGTAGTCCGACCCCCGCACCCACAAATTTGGGGAGTACAGTGACCCTAGAAATGGGCCCCAACCTTACAATTTTAAACTGCAAACTGCCGAAGTACTTGGAACCAAGCCTAACCTGGGCCCACAACATCAGTCAGTACTTGAACCAAGCCTAAGCCCCGGCCACTAAAACATCATCAGTACTTTTACCAAGCCAAGCCCTTTGGGCCCTACAACACAGTCATACTTGTAACCAACCAAGCCTGGGGACTACAACACATCAGTACTTTTAACCAAGCCCAAGCCTGGCCACTACAAAATCAGTCAGTACTTTAACCAGCCTAATCTGGCCCCTACAACATCGTCAGTACTTTAACCAAGCCTAAGCTGGCCACTACAACATCAGCAGAAATTGAACCAAGCCAAGCGGCCCCTACAACTCAGCAGTACTTGTAACCAAGCCCAACCCCACTACAACATCATCGTACTTGTCCAACCAAGCCTGGCCACTACAACAAACATCAGTACGAACCAAGCCTAACCCGGGCCACTACAACACATCAGACTTTTTAACCAACCAAAACCGGCCACTCAACATCATCCCGACTTGTAACCAAACCTAACCTGGCCACTACAACACAGTCATATTGTAACCAGCCCCAAACTGGCCACACAACATCAGTTTATACTTGTAACCAACCAAGCCTGGCCACTACAACACAGTCAGTAAATTGTAACCAACCTAAGCCTGGCCCCACAACATCATCGTACTTGTAACCAAGCCTAAGCCGGCCACTAAAACATCATCGTACTTTAACCAAGCCTAACTGGGCCCCTACAACAAGTCAGTACTTGTAACCAAGCCCCAGCCTGGCCATACAACTCATCAACTTTTAACCAAGCCTAACCTCCACTACAACATCAGCAGTACTTTAACCAAGCCAAGCCCGGCCACTACAACTCAGTCAGTACTTTTAACCAAGCCTAAGCCCCGGCCCCTACAACTCAGTCAGTACTTTAACCAAACCCAGCCTGGCCACTACAACATCGCATACTTTTAACCAAACCTAAGCCCGGGCCACTAAACACATCATACTTGTAACCAAGCCTAACCTGGCCACACAACATCAGCAGACTTGTAACCAAGCCTAACCTGGCCACTACCAAAATCAGTCATACTTTAAAACCCAAACCTAAGCCTGGCCACTACAACATCAGTCAGAAATTGTAACCAAGCCCAAGGGCCCGGCCACTCAACATCACAGTACTTTAACCCAAACCTAAACCTGGGCCCCACAACATTTTAGCTACTTGTAAACCAACCAAGCCTGGCCACACAACATCAGTCAGACTTGAACCCAAACCCAAGCGGCCACTACAAAATCCCTCATAAATTGTAACCAAACCCAAACCTGGCCATACAACATCATCGTACTTGTAACCAAGCCTAAGCCTGGCCACTACAAAATCATCAGACTTGTAACCCAAACCTAAGCCTGCCACTACAAAATCGTCATACTTGTAACCAACCTAGCCTGGCCCTACAAACATCATCAGTACTTTTAAAACCAAACCTAACCTGGCCACTACAACTCGTCAGTACTTTAACCAACCAAGCCGGCCACTCAACATCAGCAGTATTGAACCAAGCCTAAGCTGGCCATACAACATCATCAGTACTTGAACCAAGCCTAAGCCGGGCCCCACAAAACGTCATACTTGTAACCAACCTAACCTGGCCACTAAACATCATATACTTTTTAACAAGCCTAAGCCTGGGCCCCTACAACACAGTCAGTACTTTTAACCAAGCCAAGGGCTGGCCACTACAACATCAGTCAGTACTTGTAACCAAGCCTAAGCCCGGGCCCCTACAACACAGTCATATTGAACCAAGCCCCAAGCCTGGCCACTACAACACATCAGACTTGTAAACCAAGCCTAAGCCGGGCCCCTACAACTCAGTCAGTACTTTAACCAAGCCTAAACCCGGCCACACAACACATCAGTCTTGAACCAAGCCTAAGCCTGGGCCCCTACAAAATCATCATACGTACCCAACCAACCTGGCCACTAAAAACATTAGTCTACTGTAACCAAGCTAAGCCCGGCCACTACAAAAATCAGTCAGTACTTGTAACCAAAACCAACCCGGCCTACAACCCATCAGTCTTGAACCCAGCCTACCGGCCACTACAAATCAGTCAGACTTTAACCAACCAAGCCCCGGGCCCCTCAACATCATCATACTTTTAACCAGCCTAAGCCTGGCCCCTACAACATCATTCAGTACTTGTAAACCCGCCTAACTGGGCCCTACAACATCAGTCATACTGTAACCCAAGCCTAACCGGCCACCTACAACACAGTCAGATTTTTAACCAAGCCAACCGGCCACCTACAACATCTCAGTACTTTAACCAAGCCTAACCTGGCCACTACAAAATCAGTCGACTTGTAACCAAGCCCAAGCCGGCCACACAACACATCATACTTGAACCAACCAAGCCTGGGCCCCAAAAACATCACAGTACTTGTAACCAAACCTAAGCCTGGCCACTACAACACATCAGACTTGTAACCAAGCCTAAACCGGCCAACAACATCATCAGTAAATTGTAACCAAGCCTAACTGGCCCTCAAAAATCAGTCATACTGACCAAGCCTAAGCCTGCCAAATAAAACATTAGTCATACTGTAACCAAGCCTAAGCCTGGCCACTACAAAATCAGTCAGTACTTTTAACCAAGCCTAAGCCTGGCCCCACAAAACAGCAGTACTTTAACCCACTTAAGCCGGCCACTCAAAATCATCAGACTTGTAACCAACCAACCCGGCCCCTACAACATCATCGTACTTTTAACCCGCCTAACCTGGCCACTACAACATCGTCAACTTGTAAAACCAAACCAAGCCCGGGCCCCTACAACTCATCATTACTTGTAAACCAAACCTAACCTGGCCCCACAACACGCAGTACTTGTAACCCAAACCTAAGCCTGGGCCCCACAACATCAGTCATACTTTTAACCCAACCAAAAAACCGGCCCCCAAATACAACCCCATCAGTACTTGAACCAAGCCTAAGCCTGGGACTACAAACAGTCATTTGTAACCAAGCCAAGCTGGCCACTACAACCTCAGTACTGGAACCCCAAACCTAAGCCTGGCCCCACAACACAGCTACTTGTAACCAAGCCAAGCCGGGCCCCTAAACATCAGTCATACTTTTTAACCAAGCCTAAGCCGGCCACTAAAAAACATCAGTCAGTACTTTTAACCAAGCCTAACCCGGCCCTCAACAACAGCCCTACTTGTAACCAAAAATAAGCCTGGGCCACTACAAAAATCAGTCATACTTGTAACAAACCCTTTAAACCCCGGGCCCCTACAACTCATCAGTACTTGTAAAACCAAACCTAAGCCCGGCCACTACAACACATTCAGACTTGTAAACCCGCCAAGCTGCCATACAAAAACAGTCAGTACTTTAACCAAGCCAAACCTGGCCCCACAACATCGTCATACTTGTAACCAAGCCAAGCTGGCCACTACAACATCAAACATATTGTAACCACCCTAATCTGGCCCTACAACTCAGTCAGTACTTTAACCAACCAAATCGGCCACACAACAACAGTCAGACTTGAACCAACCAAGCTGGCCAACACATCAGTCAGTATTGTAACCAAGCCAACCGGCCAATACAACATCAGTCATACTTGTAACCCAAACCCCAAACCTGGGCCCCTACAACACATCAGTACTTGTAACCCCCAACTGGCCACTCAACACAGTCAGTCTTGTAACCAACCCAACCTGGGCCACTACAAAATCATCATACTTGTAACCCCAAACCAACCCGGCCACAAACATCAGTCAGTACTTTAACCAAGCCTAAGCCCCGGCCACTAAAAACATCGTCATACTTGTAACCAAGCCTAAGCCCGGACACAAAATCAGTCAGTACTTTTAACCAGCCTAAGCCTGGGCCCCTACACATCATCATACTTGTAACCCCGCCTAACCTGGGCCCCTACAACATCAGTCAGTACTTTTTAACCCAAAAATAAGCCTGGCCCCACAAATCAGTCAGTACTTAACCAAGCCTAAGTCTGGGGGCCACAACATCAGCAACTTTTAACCCAACCTAAGCCCCGGCCACACAACATCATCAGTACTTGTAACCAAACCTAAGCTGGCCACTCAAAATCAGTCATACTTGTAACCCAAACCCAATCTGGCCCACAACATCTCAGTACTTGTAACCAAGCCCAAGCCCGGCCACTACAAACATCAGAAAATTGTAACCAAGCCCAACCTGGCCACTACAACATCACAGTACTTTTAACCCCAACCAAGCCCGGCCACACAAAACAGTCAGTACTTGTAACCAACCCAACCTGGGCCCTACAACACATCAGTACTTGTCCAACCCAAGCCCGGGGCCCCAAAAACATCATCATCTTTTTAACCCGCCTAAGCCGGCCACTACAACAACAGTCTGTTCCAGCAAGTTTTCCCCTAAACATACATCTACGTTCATGTTTCAAAAATGGTTTTAATTACCGCCTAACTGCACTAAACAAACATTTTATTATTTACCCCCTAATATTATTTTAATTTAAAACACAGTTATACAAATTATATTCTTGACAGAAGGGAGAAAAGAAAAGAAAAGAAGGGAAAAAAGAAAAAAAAGAAGGGAATATTTGGTATTTAAATTTAAAAAGGGGAAAAGCTTGCCCCACCAAAGGGGGATTTGGAAACCAACATAAACCGCGGTTTAATACAAATTCATTTTTTCCCACTTGTAACCCACAAACGGGGGGGCCCAATTTTTTTCAACAAAACACTCAGGGAGAAATTAAAGAGTTTTTAAAGGAATTTAAAAACAGTATCCCAGATTTAAAAGCAAAACCGGGGTTTTTTTCCCATAAGATTTGGGAAAGGGTTAGGGTAAAAAATTAGGGATTTGGGGTGGGGTTAAAAACCAACAAGGTGAACCAAGGTAGGGAAAATAAACCCGTATTTTTTAAGGACCGCCACACAAAACACAACACACACACCACACACAAACAACAAACCCCCCCACAAACACAACCACAAACCCCCAAAACCAACCCCACAACACCACAACCACCAACCACACACAACAACACCCAACAACCAACCAAACCCCCACAAAACACCAACAACAACACACCAACCCACAAAAACCAACACCAACCAACCCCCACACAACAAAACACAACCAAAACCAACCCACCCACAAACCACAGACAACCAACCAAACCCCACACCACACACCCCAAACAAACAAACCAAACCCACAAAAACCCCACAAAACCCACACCAACAACCACCAACCCCAAACAACACCAACAAACAACCCAAAACCAAAAACAACACACAACAACCAACCCCAAACCACACAACAACAGACAACCAACCAAACCCCCCACCAAAAAACACACAACAACCAACCCAAAACCCCACAACCCCAACCCCCACCACAAACACAAACCCCAAAACAAACAAAAACAACCAACCCCACCAACCCACCCCAAAAACCACCAACCCCCCCAAAAAACAAAACACACAAAACCAAAAAAAAAACACAAAAAAAAAAACCCCCAAAAAAAAAAAGAAAAAAAAAAAAAAAAAAAAAAACAAAAAACAACCAACCACAACACCCCCACAAAACCAACACTCAATGGATCAGGAATACTTCAGGAAGCCCAGCAGCGGCAGGGTATGGCGAGGTGTCAGAGTGGGAAACCGTCCCCAGGGGGGCCCCACAGGGCATTCCAGCCCAGTCGTTTCTGGATTTGTGAACGACTGACGGAAGGAAAGACTCTAGGTGTCCCTTTTGCAGATGACGGAAGTTGAGAAAAGAATTTTCCATCGAACGAAGACCGGGGCAAAACAAAAAGGGATCGGGACGGGTTGCAACCGGGTCCGCAATTGGCTCCTGGAGTTAAACCCCCACCAAGTCAAAGTCGTGAAGATTGGGGGAAGGGGAAAAAAAAACCCGCAGACGGAGTTTAAATCTAGGGGCCCGCTCAAGAAAAAGATCTTTTTGGGTAAGTAAACCCCCAGGGACATCTCCTGAAGCGCACCAAACCAAATAACTGCTGCGGCATATTTGGGGCCCCCACAAAACCTCAGAAAAAACATTTCCCACATCTTATAAGAACATTTTGGACCCTGTACACCGTTACGTTTTCCCCTATTAGTATGCGGCACCAGTTTGGAACCCACACCTAGCCAAGCCTAAAGAAACAGAAAATGCAAAGGTTTTTCAACAAGACTATCCCCCAAGCTAGGGGGATGTCCTACGAGGAGAGGTTAAGGGAAATCAACCTGACACAAATGGAGGACAGGAGGATAGGGGGGGCATGAAAAAAGACATCAAAATACGGAAGGGAAATTTCAAGGGGACAAAGACAGGGTGTTTTCCCGAGATTTACAAGTAACAAAAGGGGGCACAGTTGGAAAATGAAAACACAGAATCAAGGGGTGTTTAAATATTTCTTCACCACAGATAGCAAAGTGGAAATTTGGGAAGGATGTAGTGGGGGCAGGACCAAACTAGCTTTAAGCGAGGGATGATAAAGCCACGGCCCCCAGGAAAAGTACCTAGTAGCGACCATGAAGAGGGGGGGCCAGGGGCTCGACTCGACCCCCCCCAACCCCAAAAGATAGACAACTAGGTGATACCAAAAACAACAACCACACACCACACTCACACACAAACACAAACACAACAACAAAATACTACAACATAAACATACAAAATACATACATACATACATACAAAAACATACATACAAACATACATACATACAATCATACATACTTTAAAAAGGGCATGATAAAGCTCAGGAGCGAAGAGTGCCAGAGAGACCCTGAGAGGCGGGGGCCCGGGGCTTTTAACGACCCCTGCCACCCCAACAATAAGTACACACGGGTTTTCCATAGAGGAACACAGAAAAAAGGGATCACAATTTGGGAAATTGAAAACTCAGATGATCGAACGATGTAGGAAATATTTCTTCTCTAAGAGTTGTCCCAAAGGGAAAAGTCTGGCAGGGGACGAGTGGAGGCAGGAACCATACATACTTTAAGGGAGTATTATAAACCCAGGAGCAGGGAAGAAGAGGACCTAGTACACCAGGAAGATCGGGGCCAGGGGCGTGAATTGGGACCTGCAACCCCCCAAAAGTGAGTACAGGCACTTTCTTAAGAAAGACAGTAAAAAGGGCGCCCCTTTAAATACCTAAGAAAAAAGAACTTGGCGTAAAAACAGCATGGTTATGGATGAATAATCCTGTCTTACGAAGCTGCTGGAATTCTACGAAAGAATCGCAGATAAAAAAAAAAAGACAAGACTGCATCTTCCTGGACTGCAAAAAAAAAAAAACCTTTGATAGAGTACCACACCAATATTATTGCAGATATTAGAGCAACAAGCAGTTTTGAAGGTCAGAGTTGTATCAGTGGGTCAGGGAGTACGTGAAGACCACAGCAATAATAATAATAATAATAAAATAATAATAATAAAATAATAAATAAATTTAAAAATAATAATAATAATAAAATAAATATTTTATTTACTACCCTACATGTACAAGGTATACAGACCATTAGCTGACATCACTGACATACTACTATATAGAAAAACCGCTTGTTATGCTGAGCATTTCCCCCAAAAATTTGGTCAGTTTTGTCCCAGGATGCGACCCACACCAGTCACTAACACCCAGGATGCGACCCACACCAGTCTACTAACACCAGGATGCGACCCACACCAGTCTACAAAAACCAGGATGCGACCCACAACCAGTCTACTAACACCCAGGATGCGACCCACACCAGTCTACTAACACCCAGGAGCGACCCACACCAGTCTACTAACACCCAGGGTGCGACCCACACCAGTCTACTAACCCCCCAGGATGCGACCCACACCAGTCACTAACACCCAGATGCGACCCACACCAGTCTAATAAAAACCCAGGAAGCGACCCCACCAGTCTACTAACACCCAGGGATGCGACCCCCACCGTCACTAACGCCCAGTGCGACCCACCCAGTTACTAACACCAGATTGCGACCACACAGTACTAACACCCAGGATGGACCCACCAGTCTACTAACACCAGGGTGCGCCCACACCAGTCTACTAACACCCAGGATGCCAAAACGTCTACTAACAACCAGGGGACCCACCAGTCACTAACACCAGGATGCGACCCACAACAGTCTACTAACGCCCAGGATGCGACCCACCCAAGTAACTAACACCAGGATGCGACCACCCAGTCTATAACACCAGGATGCGACCCACACCAGTCTACTACACCCAGGATTTCGACCCAACCCGCTACAACACCAAAGGTGCGACCCCACACAGTTACTAACACCAGGATGCGACCACACCCGTCTACAACACCCAAGATGGACCCTCACCAGACTAACACCCAGGGTGCGAACCACACCGTTACTAACACCCAGGATGCGACCCACAAAGTCTATAACCCCAGGATGCGACCACACCAGTTATAACACCCCGGATGCGACCCACACAGTTCAACGCCAGGTATGGCGACCACACCAGTCTACTAACACCCAGGATGCGACCCACACCAGCTACTAACCCCAGGGTGCGACCCACATCCAGTCTATAACCCAGGATGCGACCCACACCAGTCTACTAACCCCCAGGATGCGACCACACCAGTCTACTAACACCCAGGATGCGACCCACACCAGTCTACTAACACCCAGGATGCGACCCACAACAGTCTACTAACGCCAGGATGCGACCCACACCAGTCTACTAACACCCAGGATGCGACCCACACCAGTCTACTAACACCCAGGATGCGACCACAACCAGTCTACTAACACCCAGGATGCGACCCACACCAGTCTACTAACACCCAGGATGCGACCCACACCAGTCTACTAACACCCAGGATGCGACCCACACCAGTCTACTAACACCCAGGATGCGACCCACACCGGGCCACTAACACACAGCTACCCATTTCACTGATGGGTGAACATAGACAACCGGTGTAAGGACACAAGTCCAATGTTTCACTCTCGCCGGAAGGCAGACAGTAACAGTGAAGGATGAGACAACGGAGACTAACTAGCTGGGTTCCTCATGGATCAGTCTTAGGTCCACTACTGTTCTTAATATGCGTCAATGACCCACCAGAGGGGATTGAGTTCTGTGTGTCATTGTTGACTGACGATGTGAAGCTAATGAGATCTCAAGCGACTTCAGATGCGTAGGAGACAGTGGCAAACACCAGAGAGAGACCTCAAGAGACTTCAGATGTGTAGGAGACAGTGGCAAACACCAGAGAGAGACCTCAAGAGACTTCAGATGTGTAGGAGACAGTGGTAAGCACCAGAGAGAGACCTCAAGAGACTTCAGATGTGTAGGAGACAGTGGTAAGCACCAGAGAGAGACCTCAAGAGACTTCAGATGCGTAAGAGACAGTGGCAAACACCAGAGAGAGACCTCAAGAGACTTCAGATATGTAGGAGACAGTGGTAAACACCAGACAGAGATCTCGAGAAACTTCAGATGTGTAAGAGACAATGATAAACACAAGAGAGAGATCTTGAGAGACTTCAGATGTGTAGGAGACAGTGGTAAGCACCAGAGAGAGACCTCAAGAGACTTCAGATGTGTAGGAGACAGTGGTAAGCACCAGAGAGAGACCTCAAGAGACTTCAGATGTGTAGGAGACAGTGGTAAAGCACCAGAGAGAGACCTCAAGAGACTTCAGATGCGTAAGAGACAGTGGCAAACACCAGAGAGAGACCTCAAGAGACTTCAGATATGTAGGAGACAGTGGTAAACACCAGACAGAGATCTCGAGAGACTTCAGATGTGTAAGAGACAATGATAAACACCAGAGAGAGATCTTGAGAGACTTCAGATGTGTAAGAGACCTGGAGTATAAGTAGAGAGAGAGTTCCGGGGGGTGAACGCCCTCGCGGCCCGGTCTGTGACCAGGCCTCAGGGTTTGGTCTGGGCCTGATCAACCAGGCTTTTTACTGCTGGCCGCACGAATCCAACATATGAACCACAACCCGGCTGGTCAAGTACTGACTTTAGGTGCCTGTCCAGTGCGTGCTTGAAGACAGCCAGGGTCTATTGGTAATCCCCCTGATGTATACTGGGAGGCAGTTGAACAGTCTTGGGCCCCTGACACTTATTGTGCTAGTGGCACCCCTGCTTTTCATCGTATTAGTCCCTCTAGTATTTTCCAGGTGTATATAATCATGTATCTCTCCCGCCTGCGTTCCAGGGAATACAGGCTCGGGAAACCCTTCAAGCGCTCCCAGTAATTGAGGTGTTTTATCTCCGTTGTACGCGCCGTGAAGGTTCTCTGTACATTTTCTAGGTCAGCAATTTCACCTGCCTTGAAAGGTGCTGTTAGTGTGCTGCAATATTCCAGCCTAGATAGAACAAGTGACCTGAAGAGTGTCATCATGGGCTTGGCCTCCCTAGTTTTGAAGGTTCTCATTATCCATCCTGTCATTTTTCTAGCAGATGCGATTGATACAATGTTATGGTCCTTGAAGGTGAGATCCTCCGACATGATCACTCCCAGGTCTTTGACGTTGGTTTTTCGCTCTATTGTGTGGTTGGAATTTGTTTTATACTCTGATGAAGTTTTAATTTCCTCACGTTTACCATATCAGAGTAATTGAAATTTCTCATCACTGAACTTCATATTGTTTTCTGCAGCCCACTGAAAGATTTGGTTGATGTCCACCTGGAGCCTTGCAGTGTCTGCAGTGGAAGATACTGTCAGGTAAATTCGGGTGTCATCTGCAAAGGAAGACACGGTGCTCTGGCTTATATCCCTGTGTATGTCCGATATGAGGGTGAGGAACAAGATGGGAGCGAGTACTGTACCTTGTGGAACAGAGCTTTTCACCGTAGGCCGTGTCAGACTTTTTCTCTGTTGACTACTACTCTTCGTGTTCTGTTTGCGGTGAACACCAGAGAGAGATCTCAAGAGACTTCAAATGTGTAGGAGACAGTGGTAAACACCAGAGAGAGACCTCAAGAGACTTCAAATGTGTAGGAGACAGTGGTAAACACCAGAGAGAGACCTCAAGAGACTTCAAATGTGTAGGAGACAGTGGTAAACACCAGAGAGAGACCTCAAGAGACTTTAGATGTGCTCAAATAAGTGGCTTTTCGAGTTCAAACCCAGACTAATGTAAGGTTATGCATATAATAGACATGGAAATTTTATATAATACATGTGAAGCCTTAATGTCCCTCGTATAGTCGATAAGCTTTAAACCCCAATTAACCTTGCAATTTAATGCTGGACCATTGGAAAGAAGTCTATCAGTCAACAGACTGTCAGGCTGTCATGCTGTCAGGCTGTCAGGCTGTCAGGCTGTCAGGCTGCTGTCTGAAAAATCTTTGGTAGAAAATTGATAATTTCCCTAATGCAACATATATGGTTTTTATTAGAGTAAGATAATAGTTTATTTTAATAGTTTAGCTATCCAGTGGCGATAGTAATAACAGAATAGTAATAATTCAGCCAAAATAATTTATGGAAGTTGTTTTAAGTTGCCTGGGATAGGTATGTATACGGCATATATCACACCGCCTCGTAGGCTGGGTGTAAGCGCACTTACCTCTCATATGAGGTCCGTGTTCGATATCCCCGATAACGTAGGTTGAAAAACAAATTGGGATGTGTGTTCCTTGCTGACAAACCTGATAGTCAATGTCACCTACCATAAGTAGGGTACTGGGCGTTTAGTCACCTTTACAACCCATGTGTCCGTTGTAACCACTAGCGTCAAGTCGGTCGATCCCGTACGTGTTATGTCATGTTACACCTGGCTGTCCATGTTCAACTACAGTAAGTAGGTACCTGGGCGTTAGTCATGTTACACCTGTGTTCCTGTTAACTAGCAGTAAGTAGGTACCTGAGTGTTAGTCATCTTACACCTGGTGTCCCTGTTCAACTAGCAGTAAGTAGGTACCTGGGTGTTAGTCATGTTTACACCTGGTGTTCCTGTTCAACTAGCAGTAAGTAGGTACCTGGGTGTTAGTCATGTTACACCTGGTGTTCCTGTTCAACTAGCAGTAAGTAGGTACCTGGGTGTTAGTCATCTTACACCTGGTGTTCCTGTTCAACTAGCAGTAAGTAGGTACCTGGTGTTAGTCGGTTGGTGTGGGTGGCATCCTGGGTACAAAATTAACCTAAGTTGCTCTACATAACCAGGAACTTTCTATGTAGTATGTCACAGGTGTCAGCTATGGTCTGTATAAGTTGTGTCACGTACTTAAAGAAATCGTTATAACTTTCCCCACCTGTCTACCTATACTATATGCTGTCAATTCCCATCTATCTACTTACTTCCAGCTGTCTGCATGTTCCCAGCTGTCTGCCAGTACCCAGTTGTCAGTTTATATCCATCTAGCCACCTATTTTCAGCTCCTCAATTATACCCTCGTCTGCCTACTCATGCGGCCGGAATTTTCTCGGCATTTCCTCCTAGCCAGATATTGTATGATGCTCCTTGTGTGACCTTGTAAGTGCATTGACCTGTGTGTGTGTGTGTGTGTGTGTGTGTGTGTGTGTGTGTCTGTGTGTGTCTGTGTGTGTCTGTGTGTGTGTGTGTGTGTACTCACCTAGTTGTACTCAACTACTTGTGGTTGCAGGGGTCGATTCACAGCTTCTGGCTTGGCCTCTTCACTGGTCGCTACTAGGTCACTTTTCCTGCTCCATGAGCTTTATCATACCTCTTCTTAAAGCTATGTATGGATCCTGCGTCCACTACATCACTTTCCAGACTATTCCACTTCCTGACAACTCTGTGACTGATCTGAGTCTTCAACTTCTAATTGTGAACCCCTTATTTCTGTGTCCCATCTCTGGAACATCTGTCTTCTCCACCTTGTCGATTCCTCTCAGTATTTTATATTGTTATCATATCACCCCATCTCTCCTCTTCTCCAGTGTCGTTAGGTCGACTTCCCTTAATGTCTCCTCATAGGGCATACCTACCTACTTAGCTCCGGGACTAGTTTTGTTGCAAACCTTTGCACTTTCTCTAATTTCCTTACGTGCTTGGCTGGGTTTGGGCTCCAAACTGGTGTTGCATACTCCATATGGGCCTAACGTACACGATGTACAGAGTATTAAAAGATTCCTTATGGGATTTCGGAATGCTGTTCTGAGGTTTGCTAGGCGCCCATTATGCTGCAGCAGTTATTGGTTGATGTCCACCTCAGGAAATGTTCCCGGTATTATACTCCACCCCAAGATCCTTTTCCTTGAGTGAGGTTTGTAGTCTCTGGCCCCCTAGATTTTACTCCGTCTACAGTCTTCTTTGCCCTTCCCCAATCTTCAAGACTTTGCACTTGGTGGGGTTGAACTCCAGGACCAGTCTCTGGACCAGGCCTGCAGCCTGTCTTGATCCTTTTGTAGTCATACCTGGTCCTCCTCTGATTGAATTCTCGTCAATTCACATCATTTGCAAACAGGGACACTTCTGAGTATTTTTTCTATAAAGTCATTCACATACAGCAGAAACAGCACCGGTCCTAGGGACTGACCCCTGTGGAACCCGTCGTCCACAGGCGCCCACTCTGGACACTTCGCCAGGTACCATGACTCGCTGTTGCCTTCCCGATAGGTATTCCCTGACCCACTGCAGTGGTTTACCTATTATACCTGCCTGTTACTCCAGTTTTTAGCACTAATCTTGTGTGTGGAACTGTCAAAAGGCCTTAAGTTGAATTGAATTTATGTAAAATTATCCAACATAAAGTCAGTTTTTACAATAAACATTTATCTTACGGACTCAAGGGAAGAGAACTTTTTATTCTTAAATGAAAAAAGGTAACCTAAATTTAAATTTACTATACGTACTTGGTTAACATGACTCACGAAGTCGTAATGACACGATTGTAAACAAACCATAAACAGGACGGGGATAGAACCCGCGATCAGAGAGACTCTCTGATCGCGGGTTCTATCCCCGTCCGTGGTATGGTTTATATTTGGTTAGGTTGAGAAGGGTAATTTTTTTTTTGGAGGGGGGACTACCAAAAAATGTTTTTTGCTTCCATATGTCCAAAACATAACCGTCTCCGTTGTACCATTCATTTATTATTGTAGAATTTAGATAATTAAAGTCGAAATCTAATGTAAATGTTAACCAAAACCCAAAAATCTTTTTATTGTTATTTACGTTGTTTCTTGCAGAACTCCATATACACACACACACATACACACAAACTCGTATAAACTTTCTATATTAAGCTGGAATATTGCATCACTTAGAAAAAGACTTCCTGAACTTCATCATAAAGTAACCACCGAACCCATTGATGTTGTGTGTCTACAAGAGTGCAGAGTCCCTGAAAAATCCCAACCCCCTAAATTACCATCATTTGTTGCATATAACATCAAATCTACTAACTCTTGTGTTCTATATATTAAAAAATCTCTTCCCCATCAACTTCTTGCACATAAGAAAACAGAGGGCTACAGTATCACGGTGTTAGGATTTATATAGGGAACTCTGCTCTCAACATATTTAACTTGTATGCTCCTGCTGATAAGTTTAATTACTTGGAGCTCCCAACTTGTGCTCATTCTGAGCCTACTCTTATTATTGGCGATTACAATGCGAGACACAAAAGCATTGGAAACTCACAGTTTGGTAATCGTAATGGCAATCAACTGTTGTCACTCTTAAACAGTCATGATAATGTCCAAATTGTAGGTGACCATTTAACCCCCCACATATTAGGAGGTTCCTTGTCTGGTCTTGGCTTCAACATTCTTTGCCCTGTGAGTTTCCATTGTAACGATATAGCTCTGATCATTTTTTC
>NC_069442.1:277100-295677 GCF_026875155.1 Cherax quadricarinatus
GCCTAGTCTGGAGCATTTACTTTTCAGTGTAGAAGTTTAGATATTGTAAAAATTTTTGGGTTTTTTTTGAAGGAGGTATATTATTAGGGAAAGTTTGTTGGTTTAGAGTCAAGGGTTTCAGGGGCCCGGGCTTAAGTAGTTCTGAATACTGCTCACAAGATCATTGTTAAAGGTCTCTACAGAGGAACACTCATAGGAATTATACCAGTCAGTCACATGTGCAACAAAGTCATCATGCTGATCAGTGGGAACATTAAAACGTTTCCGTTTGAATATCCCACCAGGGAGGATAGTATTACCAATATCTAGAGAGGTTAACCTAGGGAAATGATCAGACGCTATATCTGTTACAATGGAAGACTCACAGCTGGCAGAAGTAATGTTGAAGCCAAGACACAGATCAAGGACACCTCCATAGATATGTGTGGGTTCAAGGTCACCTACAATTTGGACATTATCATGACTATTTAAGAGTGACAACAGTTGATTGCCATTACGATTACCAAACTGTGAGTTTCCAATGCTTTTGTGTCTCGCATTGTAATCGCCAATAATAAGAGTAGGCTCAGAATGAGCACAAGTTGGGAGCTCCAAGTAATTAAACTTATCAGCAGGAGCATACAAGTTAAATATGTTGAGAGCAGAGTTCCCTATATAAATCCTAACACCGTGATACTGTAGCCCCTCTGTTTTCTTATGTGCAAGAAGTTGATGGGGAAGAGATTTTTTAATATATAGAACACAAGAGTTAGTAGATTTGATGTTATATGCAACAAATGATGGTTAATTTAGGGGGTTGGGATTTTTCAGGACTCTGCACTCTTGTAGACACACAACATCAATGGGTTCGGTGGTTACTTTATGATGAAGTTCAGGAAGTCTTTTTCTAAGTGATGCAATATTCCAGCTTAATATAGAAAGTTTATACGAGTTTGTGTGTATGTGTGTGTGTGTATATGGAGTTCTGCAAGAAACAACGTAAATAACAATAAAAAGATTTTTGGGTTTTGGTTAACATTTACATTAGATTTCGACTTTAATTATCTAAATTCTACAATAATAAATGAATGGTACAACGGAGACGGTTATGTTTTGGACATATGGAAGCAAAAAACATTTTTTGGTAGTCCCCCCTCCAAAAAAAAAATTACCCTTCTCAACCTAACCAAATATAAACCATACCACGGACGGGGATAGAACCCGCGATCAGAGAGTCTCTCTGATCGCGGGTTCTATCCCCGTCCGTGTTATGGTTTGTTTACAATCGTGTCATTACGACTTCGTGAGTCATGTTAACCAAGTACGTATATGTAATTTAAATTTAGGTTACCTTTTTTCATTTAAGAATAAAAAGTTCTCTTCCCTTGAGTCCGTAAGATAAATGTTTATTGTAAAACTGACTTTATGTTGGATAATTTACATAAATTCAATTCAACTTAAGGCCTTTTGACAGTTCCACACACAAGATTAGTGCTAAAACTGGAGTACCAGGCAGGTATAATAGGTAAACCACTGCAGTGGGTCAGGGAATACCTATCGGGAAGGCAACAGCGAGTCATGGTACCTGGCGAAGTGTCAGAGTGGGCGCCTGTGACGACCGGGGTTCCACAGGGGTCAGTCCTAGGACCGGTGCTGTTTCTGCTGTATGTGAATGACATGATAGAAAAAATACTCAGAAGTGTCCCTGTTTGCAAATGATGTGAAGTTGACGAGAATTCAATCAGAGGAGGACCAGGTATGACTACAAAAGGATCAAGACAGGCTGCAGGCCTGGTCCAGAGACTGGTCCTGGAGTTCAACCCCACCAAGTGCAAAGTCTTGAAGATTGGGGAAGGGCAAAGAAGACTGTAGACGGAGTAAAATCTAGGGGGCCAGAGACTACAAACCTCACTCAAGGAAAAGGATCTTGGGGTGAGTATAATACCGGGAACATTTCCTGAGGTGGACATCAACCAAATAACTGCTGCAGCATATGGGCGCCTAGCAAACCTCAGAACAGCATTCCGAAATCCCATAAGGAATCTTTTAATACTCTGTACATCGTGTACGTTAGGCCCATAATGGAGTATGCAACACCAGTTTGGAGCCCAAACCCAGCCAAGCACGTAAGGAAATTAGAGAAAGTGCAAAGTTTGCAACAAAACTAGTCCCGGAGCTAAGGGGTATGCCCTATGAGGAGACATTAAGGGAAGTCGACCTAACGACACTGGAGAAGAGGAGAGATAGGGGTGATATGATAACACATATAAAATACTGAGAGGAATCGACAAGGTGGAGAGAGACAGGATGTTCCAGAGATGGGACACAGAAATAAGGGGTCACAATTAGAAGTTGAAGACTCAGATCAGTCACAGAGTTGTCAGGAAGTGGAATAGTCTGGAAAGTGATGTAGTGGACGCAGGATCCATACATAGCTTTAAGAAGAGGTATGATAAAGCTCATGGAGCAGGAAAAGTGACCTAGTAGCGACCAGTGAAGAGGCCAAGCCAGAAGCTGTGAATCGACCCCTGCAACCACAAGTAGTTGAGTACAACTAGGTGAGTACACACACACACACACACACAACACACACAGACACACACACAGACACACACACACACACACACACACACACACACACACACACACACAGGTCAATGCACTTACAAAGGTCACACAAGGAGCATCATACAATATCTGGCTAGGAGGAAATGCCGAGAAAATTCCGGCCGCATGAGTAGGCAGACGAGGGTATAATTGAGGAGCTGAAAATAGGTGGCTAGATGGATATAAACTGACAACTGGGTACTGGCAGACAGCTGGGAACATGCAGACAGCTGGAAGTAAGTAGATAGATGGGAATTGACAGCATATATGTATAGGTAGACAGGTGGGGAAAGTTATAACGATTTCTTTAAGTACGTGACACAACTTATACAGACCATAGCTGACACCTGTGACATACTACATAGAAAGTTCCTGGTTATGTAGAGCAACTTAGGTTAATTTTGTACCCAGGATGCCACCCACACCAACCGACTAACACCCAGGTACCTACTTACTGCTAGTTGAACAGGAACACCAGGTGTAAGATGACTAACACCCAGGTACCTACTTACTGCTAGTTGAACAGGAACACCAGGTGTAACATGACTAACACCCAGGTACCTACTTACTGCTAGTTGAACAGGGACACCAGGTGTAACATGACTAACACCCAGGTACCTACTTACTGCTAGTTGAACAGGGACACCAGGTGTAAGATGACTAACACCCAGGTACCTACTTACTGCTAGTTGAACAGGAACACCAGGTGTAACATGACTAACACCCAGGTACCTACTTACTGCTAGTTGAACAGGGACACCAGGTGTAACATGACTAACACTCAGGTACCTACTTACTGCTAGGTTAACAGGGACAATAGGTGTAAGGTGACTAACGCCCAGTACCTACTTACTGGTAGGTGAACATGGACAGCAGGTGTCAGAAGGAAACACATCCCAATGTTTTCACCCGTACCGGGGATCGAACCACGGACCTCAATATGAGAGGTAAGTGCGTTACCAACCCAGCTACGAGGCGGCTGTGATATATGCCAGTATACAGTACCTATCCCAGGCAACTTAATACAACTTCCATAAATTATTTTGGCTGAATTATTACTATTCTGTTATTACTATCGCCACTGGATAGCTAAACTATCTTAAAATAACTATTATCTTACTCTAATAAAAACCATATATGTTGCATTAGAGGAAATTATCAATTTTCTACACACGATTTTTCAGACAGCCTGACAGCCTGACAGCCTGACAGCCTGACAGCCTGACAGCCTGACAGTCTGTTGACTGATAGACTTCTTTCCAATGGTCCAGCATTAAATTGCAAGGTTAATTGGGGTTTAAAGCTTATCGACTATACGAGGGACATTAAGGCTTCACATGTATTATATACATATTCCATGTCTATTATATGCATAACCTTACATTAGTCTGGGTTGAACTCGAAAAGCCACTTATTTGAGCACATCTAAAGTCTCTTGAGGTCTCTCTCTGGTGTTTACCACTGTCTCCTACACATTTGAAGTCTCTTGAGGTCTCTCTCTGGTGTTTACCACTGTCTCCTACACATTTGAAGTCTCTTGAGGTCTCTCTCTGGTGTTTACCACTGTCTCCTACACATTTGAAGTCTCTTGAGATCTCTCTCTGGTGTTCACCGCAAACAGAACACGAAAGAGTAGTAGTCAACAGAGTAAAGTCTGACACGGCTACGGTGAAAAGCTCTGTTCCACAAGGTACAGTACTCGCTCCCATCTTGTTCCTCACCCTCATATCGGACATACACAGGGATATAAGCCAGAGCACCGTGTCTTCCTTTGCAGATGACACCCGAATTTACCTGACAGTATCTTCCATTGCAGACACTGCAAGGCTCCAGGTGGACATCAACCAAATCTTTCAGTGGGCTGCAGAAAACTATATGAAGTTCAGTGATGAGAAATTTCAATTACTCTGATATGGTAAACGTGAGGAAATTAAAACTTCATCAGAGTATAAAACAAATTCCAACCACACAATAGAGCGAAACACCAACGTCAAAGACCTGGGAGTGATCATGTCGAAGGATCTCACCTTCAAGGACCATAACATTGTATCAATCGCATCTGCTAGAAAAATGACAGGATAGATAATGAGAACCTTCAAAACTAGGGATGCCAAGCCCATGATGACACTCTTCAGGTCACTTGTTCTATCTAGGCTGGAATATTGCTGCACACTAACAGCACCTTTCAAGGCAGGTGAAATTGCTGACCTAGAAAATGTACAGAGAACCTTCACGGCGCGCATAACGGAGATAAAACACCTCAATTACTGGGAGCGCTTGAAGTTCCTGAGCCTGTACTCCCTGGAACGCAGGCGGGAGAGATACATGATTATATACACCTGGAAAATACTAGAGGGACTAATACGATGAAAAGCAGGGGTGCCACTAGCACAATAAGTGTCAGGAGGCCCAAGACTGTTCAACTGCCTCCCAGTATACATCAGGGGGATTACCAATAGACCCCTGGCTGTCTTCAAGCACGCACTGGACAGGCACCTAAAGTCAGTACTTGACCAGCCGGGTTGTGGTTCATATGTTGGATTACGTGCGGCCAGCAGTAACAGCCTGGTTGATCAGGCCCAGACCACCATGAGGCCTGGTCACAGACCGGGCCGCGAGGGCGTTCACCCCCGGAACTCTCTCTCTACTTATACTCCAGGTCTCTTACACATCTGAAGTCTCTCAAGATCTCTCTCTGGTGTTTATCATTGTCTCTTACACATCTGAAGTCTCTTGAGATCTCTGTCTGGTGTTTACCACTGTCTCCTACATATCTGAAGTCTCTTGAGGTCTCTCTCTGGTGTTTGCCACTGTCTCTTACGCATCTGAAGTCTCTTGAGGTCTCTCTCTGGTGCTTACCACTGTCTCCTACACATCTGAAGTCTCTTGAGGTCTCTCTCTGGTGCTTACCACTGTCTCCTACACATCTGAAGTCTCTTGAGGTCTCTCTCTGGTGCTTCCACTGTCTCCTACACATCTGAAGTCTCTCAAGATCTCTCTCTTGTGTTTATCATTGTCTCTTACACATCTGAAGTTTCTCGAGATCTCTGTCTGGTGTTTACCACTGTCTCCTACATATCTGAAGTCTCTTGAGGTCTCTCTCTGGTGTTTGCCACTGTCTCTTACGCATCTGAAGTCTCTTGAGGTCTCTCTCTGGTGCTTACCACTGTCTCCTACACATCTGAAGTCTCTTGAGGTCTCTTTTCTGGTGCTTACCACTGTCTCCTACACATCTGAAGTCTCTTGAGGTCTCTCTCTGGTGTTTGCCACTGTCTCCTACACATCTGAAGTCTCTTGAGGTCTCTCTCTGGTGTTTGCCACTGTCTCCTACGCATCTGAAGTCGCTTGAGATCTCATTAGCTTCACATCGTCAGTCAACAATGACACACAGAACTCAATCCCCTCTGGTGGGTCATTGACGCATATTAAGAACAGTAGTGGACCTAAGACTGATCCATGAGGAACCAGCTAGTTATCTCCGTTGTCTCATCCTTTACTGTTACTGTCTGCCTTCCGGCGAGAGTGAAACATTGGACTTGTGTCCTTACACCGGTTGTCTATGTTCACCCATCAGTGAAATGGGTAGCTGTGTGTTAGTGGCCCGGTGTGGGTCGCATCCTGGGTGTTAGTAGACTGGTGTGGGTCGCATCCTGGGTGTTAGTAGACTGGTGTGGGTCGCATCCTGGGTGTTAGTAGACTGGTGTGGGTCGCATCCTGGGTGTTGAGACTGGTGTGGGTCGCATCCTGGGTGTTAGTAGACTGGTGTGGGTCGCATCCTGGGTGTTAGTGACTGGTGTGGGTCGCATCCTGGGCGTTAGTAGACTGTTGATGGGTCGCATCCTGGGTGTTAGTAGACTGGTGTGGGTCGCATCCTGGGTGTTAGTAGACTGGTGTGGGTCGCATCCTGGGTGTTAGTAGACTGGTGTGGTCGCATCCTGGTGTTAGTAGACTGGTGTGGGTCGCATCTGGTGTTAGTAGATGTTGGGTCGCATCTGGTGTTAGTAGACTGTGTGGGTCGCATCCTGGCTTAGTACTGGTGGGTCGCATCCTGGTGTTAGTAGACTGTGTGGTCGCATCCTGGGTGTTAGTAGACTGGTGTGGGTCCATCCTGGTGTTAGTAGACTCGTGTGGGTCGCATCCTGGGTGTTAGTAGACTGGTGTGGTCGCATCTTAGGTGTTAAGTCTGGTGTGGGTCGCATCCTGGTGTTTAGACGGGTTGGGTCGCATACCTGGGTGTTAGAATGTTGGGTCCATCCTGGTGTTAGTGACTGGTGTGGGTCGCATCCTGGGTGTTAGAGACTGGTGTGGGTCGCACCCTGGTGTTAGTAGACTGTGTGGTCGCATCTGGGCGTTAGTAACCTTGTGGGTCGCATCCTGGTGTTATAGAACTGGTGTGGGTATCCGGGTGTTATAGACTGGTGATGGGTCGCATCCTGGTTAGTAGACTGGTGTGGTCGCATCCTGGTGTTAGTAACGGGTGTGGGTCGCATCCTGGGTGTTAGTGACTGGTGTGGGTCGCTTACCTGGGTGTTAGTGACTGGTGTGGGTCGCATCCTGGGGTTAGTAGACTGGTGTGGGTCGCATCCTGGGTGTTAGTAGACTGGTGTGGGTCGCATCCTGGGTGTTAGTAGACTGGTGTGGGTCGCATCCTGGGTGTTAGTAGACTGGTGTGGGTCGCATCCTGGGTGTTAGTAGACTGGTGTGGGTCGCATCTGGGTGTTAGTAGACTGGTGTGGGTCGCATCCTGGGTGTTAGTAGACTGGTGTGGGTCGCATCCTGGGTGTTAGTAGACTGGTGTGGGTCGCATCCTGGGTGTTAGTAGACTGGTGTGGGTCGCATCCTGGGTGTTAGTAGACTGGTGTGGGTCGCATCCTGGGTGTTAGTGGACTGGTGTGGGTCGCATCCTGGGACAAAACTGACCTAATTTGCGGGAAATGCTCAGCATAACAAGCGGCTTTCTATATAGTAGTATGTCAGTGATGTCAGCTATGGTCTGTATACCTTGTACATGTACTGGTAGTAAATAAAGATATTATTATTATTATTATTATTATTATTATTATTATTATTATTATTATTATTATTATTATTATTATTATTGCTGTGGTCTTCACGTACTCCCTGACCCACTGATACAACTCTGACCTTCAAAACTGCTTGTTGCTCTAATATCTGCAATAATATCTGGTGTGGTACTCTATCAAAGGCTTTTTTTTTTTTGCAGTCCAGGAAGATGCAGTCTTGTCTTGTTTTTTTATCTGCGATTCTTTCGTAGAATTCCAGCAGCTTCGTAAGACAGGATTATTCATCCATAAACCCATGCTGGTTTATACGCCAAGATTCTCTTTATCTTCAGGTATTTAAGTGGCGCACTCTTTACTGTCGTCTCTAAGAACAGCATGCCTGTACTCACCTATCTGTGGTTGCAGGTGCCAATTCACAGCTCCTGGCCCCGACTCTTCGCTGGTAGCTTACTAGGTTCTCTCTCTCTCCCTGCTCCATGGGCTTTATAATACCTCACCTTAAAGCTATGTATGGTTCCTGCCTCCACTACGTCACCTGCCAGACTATTCCACTTACTGACAACTCTAAGAGTAAAGAAATACTTCCTAACATCTGTTCGACTCATCTGAGTTTTCAACTTCCAATTGTGATCCCTTGTTTCTGTGTTCCATCTATGGAAACATCCTGTGTGTACTTATCTAGTTGTGGTTGCAGGGGTCGATTCACAGCTCCTGGCCCCGCCTCTCCACTGGTCTCTACTAGGTCACTCTTCCTGCTCCATGAGCTTTATCATGCCTCTTCTTAAAGCTATGTATGTATGTATGTATGTATGTATGTATGTATGTATGTATGTATGTATGTATGTATGTATGTATGTATGTATGTATGTGTATGTGTGTGTGTGTGTATGTGTGTGAGTGTGTGTGTGTGTGTGTGTGTACTCACCTAGTTGTACTCATCTAGTTGAGGTTGCGGGGGTCGAGTCCGAGCTCCTGGCCCCGCCTCTTCACTGGAAAAATTCAGATTCAGGAAGGATATAGGAAAGTACTGGTTTGGTAATAGAGTTGTGGATGAGTGGAAACAGTCTACCTAGTTGGGTTATTGAGGCTAGGACCGTGAGCTTTATCATACCTCTGCTTAAAGCTATGTATGGATCCTGCCTCCACTACATCACTTCCCAAACTATTCCACTTACTGACTACTCTGTGGCTGAAGAAATACTTCCTAACATCCCTGTGATTCATCTGTGTCTTCAGCTTCCAACTGTGTCCCCTTGTTACTGTGTCCAATCTCTGGAACATCCTGTCTTTGTCCACCTTGCCAATTCCTCTCAGTATTTTGTATGTCGTTATCATGTCCCCCCTATCTCTCCTGTCCTCCAGTGTCGTCAGGTTGATTTCCCTTAACCTCTCCTCGTAGGACATACCTCTTAGCTCTGGGACTAGTCTTGTTGCAAACCTTTGCACTTTCTCTAGTTTCTTTACGTACTTGGCTAGGTGTGGGTTCCAAACTGGTGCCGCATACTCCAATATGGGCCTAACGTACACGGTGTACAGGGTCCTGAATGATTCCTTATTAAGATGTCGGAATGTTGTTCTGAGGTTTGCTAGGCGCCCATATGCCGCAGCAGTTATTTGGTTGATGTGCGCTTCAGGAGATGTGCCTGGTGTTATACTTACCCCAAGATCTTTTTACTTGAGCGAGGCCCCCTAGACTATACTCCGTCTGCGGTCTTCTTTGCCCTTCCCCAATCTTCACGACTTTGCACTTGGTGGGGTTGAACTCCAGGAGCCAATTGCTGGACCAGGTCTGCAGCCTGTCCAGATCCCTTTGTAGTTCTGCCTGGTCTTCGATCGAGTGTATTCTTCTCATCAACTTCACGTCATCTGCAAACAGGGACACCTCAGAGTCTATTCCTTCCGTCATGTCGTTCACAAATACCAGAAACAGCACTGGTCCTAGGACTGACCCCTGTGGGACCCCGCTGGTCACAGGTGCCCACTCTGACACCTCGCCACGTACCATGACTCGCTGCTGTCTTCCTGACAAGTATTCCCTGATCCATTGTAGTGTGTGTGTGTGTGTGTGTGTGTGTGTGTGTGTGTGTGTGTGTGTGTGTGTGTGTGTGTGTGTGTGTGTGTGTGTGTGTGTGTGTGTGTGTGTGTGTTTGTGTGCGTGTAACCTTCAACAACATACCTGGTATTCACCTCACTTCCTCCCTACCATCAGGTTCACCTTGTTGCCGTGTTCCCCAACCCAACCCCCAAACCCTCCCTAATTCTTCCCCAACCCTACCCCAAACCCTCCCTAACTCTTCCCCAGCCCTGCAGGAAAAACCCCAGGTATTCCCTGAACTTCCCTACCCCCTCCAACACTCCAATGAAGGATGGAGTCTGTCCCTTCTCCAAACTTCCTTAACAACTCCATCACATCTCCAACTTTCTCTCCTGACGCTGCTTTCTCCGTTAGAGCAATATAATTGCAGATCCCGCCACGTTTCGCTCAAGGAGACCATTATCAAGTCCCGAGAAAATGACACTTTGTATTAAACAAGTCAGTGCTCGAAATGTGTTTGCCTTATACCCTTATGGCTGGGGTCTATCAGCACATCTCCACCCTATTTTAATTAATACACAATACCTCCCTCCCATTCTCTCCTCTCTCTCTCTCTCTCTCTCTCTCTCTCTCTCTCTCTCTCTCTCTCTCTCTCTCTCTCTCTCTCTCTCTCTCTCTCTCTCTCTCTCTCTCTCTCTCTCTCTCTCTCTCTCTCTCTCTCTCTCTCTCTGTCAGTAGAATATAACTTTGGTATATCAGTGTCCAGCATTAGGAATAATATTAGGAGAGAAGTAAATAATGAAGATGATTGTTATAGGAATGCAGTTAGAAGCCTGAGTAGATAACATGAACGTAGATAAGTATGTTTATGGAGCAACTTACAATGTGAACACTGACTGATGTTGTAGTGGCCAGGCTTAGGCTTGGTTACAAGTACTGACTGATGTTGTAGTGGCCAGGCTTAGGCTTGGTTACAAGTACTGACTGATGTTGTAGTGGCAATCTTAGGCTTGGTTACAAGTACTGACTGATGTTGTAGTGGCAATCTTAGGCTTGGTTACAAGTACTGACTGATGTTGTAGTGGCCAGGCTTAGGCTTGGTTACAAGTACTGACTGATGTTGTAGTGGCCAGGCTTAGGCTTGGTTACAAGTACTGACTGATGTTGTAGTGGCCAGGCTTAGGCTTGGTTACAGTACTGACTGATGTTGTAGTGGCCAGGTTAGGCTTGGTTACAAGTACTGACTGATGTTGTAGTGGCCAGGCTTAGGCTTGGTTACAAGTACTGACTGATGTTGTAGTGGCCGGCTTAGCTTGGTTAAAAAGTACTGACTGATGTTGTAGTGGCCAGGTTTCTTGGTTACAAGTACTGACTGATGTTGTAGTGGCCAGGCTTAGGTTGGTTACAAGTACTGACTGATGTTGTAGTGGCCAGGCTTAGGCTTGGTTACAAGTACTGACTGATGTTGTAGTGGCCCGGCTTAGGCTTGGTACAAGTACTGACGATGTTGTAGTGGCCAGGGTTAGCTTGGTTACAAGTACTGACTGATGGGTTGTAGTGGCCAGGCTTAGGCTTGGTTACAAGTACTGACTGATGTTTTTAGTGGCCAGGCTTAGGCTTGGTTACAAGTACTGACTGATGTTGTAGTGGCCAGGCTTAGGTTGGTTACAATACTGACTGATTTTTGTAGTGGCCAGGTTAGGCTTGGTTACAAGTACTGACTGATGTTGTAGTGGCCAGCTTAGGCTTGGTTACAAGTACTGATGATGTTGTTTGTGGCCAGGCTTAGGCTTGGTTACAAGTACTGATGATGTTGTAGTGGCCAGCTTAGGCTTGGTTACAAGTACTGACTGATGTTGTAGTGGCCAGCTTAGGCTTGGTTACAAGTACTGACTGATGTTGTAGTGGCCAAAACTTAGGCTTGGTTACAAGTACTGACTGATGTTGTAGTGCCAGGCTTAGGCTTGGTTAAAATACTGACTGATGTTGTAGTGGCCAGGCTTAGGCTTGGTTACAAGTACTGACTGATGTTGAGTGGCCAGGCTTAGGCTTGGTTACAAGTACTGACTGATGTTGTATGGCCAGATTAGGCTTGGTTACAAGTACTGATGATGTTGTAGTGGCCAGGATTATCTTGGTTACAAGTATGACTGATGTTGTATGGCCAGGCTTAGGCTTGGTTACAAGTACTGACTGATGTTGTAGTGGCCAGGCTTAGGCTTGGTTTTCAAGTCTGACTGATGTTGTAGTGGCCCGGCTTAGGCTTGGTTTCAAGTACTGACTGATGTTGTAGTGGCCAGGCTTAGGCTGGTTACAAGTACTGACTGATGTTGTATGGCCAGGCTTAGGCTTGGTTACAAGTACTGACTGATGTTGTAGTGGCCAGGCTTAGGCTGGTTTTCAAGTACTTGACTGATGTTGTAGTGGGCCAGGCTTAGGCTTGGTTACAAGTTTCTGACTGTTTTTGTAGTGGCCAGGCTTAGGCTTGGTTACAAGTACTGACTGATGTTGTAGTGGCCAGGCTTAGGCTTGGTTACAAGTACGACTGATGTTTTAGGGCCAGGCTTAGGCTTGGTTACAAGTACTGACTGATGTTGTAGTGGCCAGGCTTAGGCTTGGTTACAAGTTTCTGACTGATGTTGTAGTGGCCAGGCTTAGGCTTGGTTACAAGTCTGACTGATGTTTTAGTGGCCAGCTTAAGGGTGGGGTTTCAAGTACTGACTGATGTTGTAGTGGCCAGGCTTAGGCTTGGTTACAAGTACTGATGATGTTGTAGTGGCCAGGCTTAGGCTTGGTTACAAATACTGACTAAAGTTTTAGTGGCCCGGCTTAGGCTTGGTACCAGTACTGACTGATGTTGTAGTCCAGGCTTAGGGTTGGTTACAAGTACTGACTGTGTTGTAGTGGCCAGGCTTAGGCTTGGTTACAAGTACTGACTGATGTTGTAGTGGGGCCCGATTAGGCTTTGGGTTTCAAGTACTGACTGATGTTGTAGTGGCCAGGCTTAGGCTTGGTTACAGTACTGACTGTGTTGTAGTGGCCGGGTTAGGCTTGGTTACAAGTACTGACTGATGTTGTAGTGGCCAGGCTTAGGCTTGGTTACAAGTACTGACTGATGTTGTAGTGGCCAGGCTTTTGGCTTGGTTACAAGTACTGACTGATGTTGTAGTGGCCAGGTTAGGGTTGGTTACAAGTACTGACTGATGTTGTAGTGGCCAGGCTTAGGCTTGGTTACAAGTACTGACTGATGTTGTAGTGGCCAGGGTTAGGCTTGGTTACAAGTAAATGACTGATGTTGTAGTGGCCAGGCTTAGGCTTGGTTACAAGTCTGACTGTGTTGTATTTGGGCCCGGCTTAGGCTGGGTTACAAGTACTGACTGATGTTGTAGTGGCCAGGCTTAGGCTTGGTTACAAGTACTGACTGATGTTGTAGTGGCCAGGCTTAGGCTTGGTTACAAATACTGACTAAAGTTTTTAGTGGCCAGGCTTAGGTTGGTTACAAGTACTGATGATGTTGTAGTGGCCAGGCTTAGGCTTGGTTACAAGTACTGACTGATGTTGTGAGGCCAGGTTAGGCTTGGTTACAAGTACTGACTGATGTTGTAGTGGCCAGGCTTAGGCTTGGTTACAAGTCTGACTGATGTTGTAGTGGCCAGGCTTAGGCTTGGTTACAAGTATGACTGATGTTGTAGTGGCCCGGCTTAGGCTTGGTTACAAGTACTGACTGATGTTGTAGTGGCCAGACTTAGGCTTGGTTAAAGTACTGACTGATGTTGTAGTGGCCAGGCTTTGGGTTGGGTTTAAAATATGATGATGTTGTAGTGGCCAGCTTAGGCTTGGTTACAAGTACTGACTGATGTTGTAGTGGCCAGGCTTAGGCTTGGTTACAAGTAAATGACTGATGTTGTAGTGGCCAGGGGTTAGGGTTGGTTACAAGTACTGACTGATGTTGTAGTGGCCAGGCTTAGGGTTGGTTACCCAAATACTGATGATGTGTAGTGGCCAAAGGCTTAGGCTTGGTTACAAGTACTGACTGATGTTGTAGTGGCCAGGCTTAGGCTTGGTTACAAGTACTGACTGATGTTGTAGTGGCCAGGCTTAGGCTTGGTTACAAGTCTGACTGATGTTGTAGTGGCCAGGCTTTGGCTTGGTTACAAGTACTGACTGATGTTGTAGTGGCCAGGCTTAGGCTTGGTTACAAGTACTGATGATGTTGTAGTGGCCAGGCTTAGGCTTGGTTACAAGTACTGACTGATGTTGTAGTGGCCAGCTTAGGCTTGGTTACAAGTACGGGACTGATGTTGTATGGCCAGGATTAGGCTTGGGTTTCAAGTACTGACTGATGTTGTAGTGGTAGGCTTTGGCTTGGTTACAAGTACTGATGATGTTGTAGTGGCCAGGCTTAGGCTTGGTTACAAGTACTGACTGATGTTGTAGTGGCCAGGCTTAGGCTTGGTTACAAGTACTGACTGATGTTGTAGTGGCCAGGCTTAGGCTTGGTTACAAGTACTGACTGATGTTGTAGTGGCCAGGCTTAGGCTTGGTTACAAGTACTGACTGATGTTGTAGTGGCCAGGCTTTGCTTGGTTACAAGTACTGACTGATGTTGTAGTGGCCAGGCTTAGGCTTGGTTACAAGTACTGACTGATGTTTGTAGTGGCCAGGCTTAGGCTTGGTTACAAGTACTGACTGATGTTGTAGGGGGCCAGCTTAGGCTTGGTTTACAAATACTGACTGATGTTGTAGTGGCCAGCTTAGGCTTGGTTACAAGTACTGACTGATGTTTGTAGTGGCCGCTTAGGCTTGGTTTCAAGTACTGACTGATGTTGTAGGGCCAGGCTTAGGCTTGGTTACAAGTACTGACTGATGTTGTAGTGGCCAGGCTTAGGCTTGTTACAAGTACTGACTGATGTTGTAGTGGCCAGGCTTAGGCTTGGTTACAAGTACTGATGATGTTGTAGTGGCCAGCTTAGGCTTGGGTTTCAAGTTTCTGACTGATGTTGTAGTGGCCAGGCTTAGGCTTGGTTACAAGTACTGACTGATGTTGTAGTGGCCAGGCTTTGGCTTGGTTACAAATACTGACTGTGTTGTAGTGGCCAGGTTAGGCTTGGTTACAAGTACTGACTGATGTTTTAGTGGCCAGGCTTAGGCTTGGTTACAAGTACTGACTGATGTTTGTAGTGGCCAGGCTTAGGCTTGGTTACAAGTACTGACTGATGTTGTAGTGGCCAGCTTAGCTTGGTTACAAGTACTGACTGATGTTGTAGTGGCCAGACTTAGGCTGGTTACAAGTACTGACTGATGTTGTAGTGGCCAGACTTAGGGGTTGGTTACAAGTACTGACTGATGTTGTGTGGCCAGGCTTAGGCTTGGTTACAAGTACTGACTGATGTTGTAGTGGCCAGGCTTAGGCTTGGTTACAAGTACTGACTGATGTTGTAGTGGCCAGGCTTGGCTTGGTTACAAGTACTGGACTGATGTTTTAGTGGCCAGGCTTAGGCTTGGTTACAAGTACTGACTGATGTTGTAGTGGCCAGGCTTAGGCTTGGTTTTCAAGTACTGGATGGGTTTTGTAAGGTAGGCTTACTTGGGTTCAAGTACTACTATTTTGTAGTGGGCGAGCTAGGGTTGGTTTACAAGTATGGCCCCCTTTTTGTATGGAGGTTTTATACTTTTTAAAGTATGTATTTGTTTGGCCCCTAGCTTAGGCCCCTTTGACAATATGACTGAGTTATTCCCACACCCCATAGGCCTTGGTGTTACAATTTTACCCCATATTTGGTGGCCCTTAGGCATCGTTCGTCGACCCCATTTATTCCAGGGTTAGGTTGGTTACAAGTTCCCCAACCCCTTTTTTTAGTGGCCCGGCTTAACCCTTTTTCAAGACTCCCCGATGTTGAATGGCCGGCTACTTTGGTTTCCCCAATTTCTTTATGTTGACGTGGAGGTTAAACTTTGGTTTCCCCCTATGGCCTGATTGGTAAGTGGCAGGCCTTAGTTTTACAAGGGGTTGGAAAGATTTTTTTAGGTATGCCAGGCGCCCATATGCTGCAGCAATTATCTGGTTGATGTGTGCTGCCGGAGATGTGCTCGGTGTTATTCTCACCCCAAGATCTTTCTCCTCGAGTGAGGTTTGCAGTCTTTGGCCACCTAGCCTATACTCTGTCTGCGGTCTTCTTTGCCCTTCCCCAATCTTCATGACTTTGCATTTGGCGGGGTTGAATTCGAGAAGCTAGTTGCTGGACCAGGTGTCCAGCCTGTCCAGGTCTCTTTGTAGTCCTGCCTGATCCTCATCGGATTTAATTCTCTTTATTAACTTCACATCATCTGCAAACAGGGACACTTCTGAGTCTATCCCTTCCATCATGTCATTCACATATACCAAAAACAGCACTTGTCTTAGGACCGACTCCTGTGGGACACCGTTCGTCACAGGTGCCCACTGTGATACTTCCTCACGTATCATGACTCGTTGTTGCCTCCCTGTCAGGTATTCTCTGATCCATTGCAGTGCCTTTCCTGTTATACGCGCCTGATCCTCCGGCTTCTGCACTAATCTCTTGTGTGGAACTGTGTCGAAGGAAAATGCAATCAATCCACCCCTCTCTCTTATGCCTTACTTCTGTTACTTTGTCAAAACTCTAGAAGGTTTGTGACACTGGATTTGCCTTCTATGAATCCGTACTGGCTATCGTTAATAATCTTGTTCCGTTCCAGGTGCTCCACCACTCTCCTCCTGATAATCTTCTTCATGACTTTGCATACTATACATGTCAGAGATACTGGTCTGTAGTTTAGTGCCTCGTTTCTGTCACCTTTCTTTAAAATGGGGACTACATTTGCCGTCGTCCATACCTCAGGTAGTTGCCCAGTTTCAAGGGATGTGTTCAAGATTGTGGTTAGTGGCACACACAGCATCTCTGCTCCTTCTCTAAAGACCCACGGGGAGATGTTGTCCGGTCCCATCGCCTTTGAGGTATCAAGGTCACTTAGCAGCTTCTGCACCTCCTCCTCAGTCGTGTGTATGTCATCCAACACTTGTTGGTATATTCCCTGTTGGTGTCCCCCTCTGTGCTGTCTTCCCAGAGGCCTTCCTATCTCCACTGTAAATACTTCCTTAAATCTCATGTTGAGTTCCTCACATACCTCTTGATCGTTTCTTGTGAGTTCCCCACCTTCTTTTCTCAGCCTGATCACCTGGTCTTTGACTGTTGTCTTCCTCCTAATGTGGTTATATAGGAGTTTTGGGTCAGACTTGACTTTCAATGCTATGTTGTTTTCGTACTGCCGCTGGGCCTCCCTCCTTATTTGTGCATACTCATTTCTGGTTCTTCGACTAATCTCCTTATTTTCCTGGGTCCATTGCCTTCTGTACTTTTTCCATTCTCTAGTGCACTTAGTTTTTGCCTCCCTACACCTTCGGGTAAACCAGGGGTTCGTTCTGATCTTCCCAAAGTAGAAGGTTTGTTTCCTTGGGAACAAACCTTTCCTCTGCCTCCTTGCATTTTGTTGTTACGTATTCAATCATTTCATTTACTGACTTTCCTACCAATTTCCTGTCCCACTGAACCTCCTGAAGGAAGTTCCTCAAACCAGTGTAGTCCCCCTTTTATAGTTTGGCTCTTCCCATTCAACTCCTGTTACGCTCTCCACTTGCACCTCTACAATGTATTCAAAGCACAGAACTAGCTCCAAGGGGCCTCTCATAAGTGATGTCCTCAGTGTCTTGAACACTATGTACTTGATTGTCCACTTATTGAAGAATATGGAGACAGACAGTATAATAACCTATGTGACATGTCAAGATATCTTATTAATGAAAATAAAATACCAGATATATTAAGTAAATATCCGAAATTTGGTTGTACAGATAAGTGAAAATGAAGATATAAATCCAGATGTACCCCTGTAGACCCTTTTGAAGACTAATTTCTAGGCCTATTGAGTATCCATCTGCTCTGGTGCTTCCATCTACAGGATAGATATGGTAGCACAATAAACTAGGCAAAGTGTGGCAGTATCTAAAAATCTATTTCTCTATCACTCTATCACTCTCTCTCTCTCTCTCTCTCTTATATATATATATATATATATATATATATATATATATATATATATATATATATATATTTATATATATATATTATATATTTTATATATATATTATTATATATATATGAGAGTGGGTGAGATGCTATCAACAATTTTGTTACGAATAAGAAAAAGTTCTGGAGTGAGATTAATAAGTCTAGGGAACGAATGGATTTGATAGTTAATAAAAGTTATTAGATGGGGAGAGTTAGAAGTATCGGGAATATGAAGGGATATTTTGAGGAACTGTTAAATAATGATGAAGATAGAGAAGCTGTAATTTCGTGCACTGGGCAGGGAGGTATAATATCTTGTAGGAGTGAGGAAGAGCCAGTTGTAAGTGTGGGGAAAGTGGGTGGGGCAATGGGTAGAATGAAAGGGGGTAAAGCAAGTAGGATTGATAGGATCAAGACAGAAATGTTAAAAACAGGTGGGTATATAGTTTTGGAGTAATTATTGCTTGTATTTAATAAATGTATGGAAGAGGGTAAGGTATCTAGGGATTGGCAGAGAGTATACATAGTCCCTTTGTATAAAGGCAAAGGGGACAAAATAGTGTGTAAAAATTATAGGGGGATAAGTTTGTTGAGCATACCTAGTAAAGTGTATGATAGAGTTATTATAGAAAGAATTAAGAATAAGACTAAAAGTAGGATAACAGATGAACAAGGAGACTTTTATGGATTTGGACAAGGCGTATGATAGGGTAGATAGGGAGGGGTGCAGTGTGGCAGATATTGCATATGTATGGAATAGGAGGTAGGTTACTTAAATCAGTGAAGAGTTTTTACGAGGGTAGGGAGGCTCAGGTTAGAGTATGTAGGAGGAGGGAGTTATTTCC
>NC_069442.1:296177-318677 GCF_026875155.1 Cherax quadricarinatus
TGGGGGTGACAGATGCGGGTCCCCCGTCTGTGCCGCTGCTCCTGGTGCCCCTGTTGCTCCCCTGCGCCGTCTCAAGCTGCAGACCTTTGCTCCTGACGCCCTTCGGTTCGCGATCAGTGCGTAGCTTGTTCGCGGTGGTTGGCAGAGGGCTTGATTTTCGCGAGGACACACCGTCACCTCATGTCTAGTGGGGATCCCATACCCCATCACCCAACCTCATCACATCATCTCCCCACACTCGGCCCTGGACCAGATGGAACCTTTTTGAGGTCCGTGCAGGGCAGGCGGTCTTTAAATTGTGGATGAAAGCCTTTCCTGCCGTGGCCCGGGAACTGTAGGGCCAACCCAAAGTCAGGGAAAACTATGGCATCGCAGGGACAAGTTCGACGCCATTATTATCAACAGTCCCGCGAATGAAATGGCGTTCCCTTTCCTGTTGGACAACCCGGCGCCGTTCATTACCTTGGCCCCCGTTGGAACGGAACCACTGCAGTTGTCGTATTTGGGTAACGTCGTCTCCCCGCCGCTTTGCCGTCCATAATTGTCCCTTACGACGACAACCTCACCCTGTGGGAACGCCTGGTCAACACCCTGGCTACCGCGGTGCTCAGGTACTCCTTCCGTCGGAGGGTCGGCCGACCGCTAGCCCGGCTTAAGGGATCCCTTCCCGACCTACCCGACCCGTTCGAGCAGTACCCGAAACAGTGCCTCTCGCTCATCAACAGACACCACCTTTGGACGGCTCAGTACCCCTGCTACCCAACCAGGTGGAGATCGGCTGCATGAACTGCCATCCACCCCGTTCCCTTTTCCCCAAGGTAAATAGCAATACCGTTAATAGAAAAACCACAATTACTACTATCCTTCCTCCCATTCTACCATCCCTTCGATTTTAACAGTACTATCAAATTTTACCCAAAACACAACCTGCACATGGGAGAAAAAAATCTGATGATGGGCATTTTGGTCAGATTTGGAGCATTAACCAGTCACACACTAACCGAAGGTAAGGGAGCAAGTGTTTTATATAAGAAAGGTGTTTGTGTGATTATTTGTGGGTTATATTTTGTATCTAATTCTAATACTTTTAGTCAGCCCAAGCGGAGATTTTTGTTATAATTATTATTATAATCATAACTAAGTACACCATGATGAACCCATAATTACCCTGTGTACACCGTATACACATGATGTACCAGGTTCACCATGATGTACACCATGGTATCCCCCATGAGTACCCCTGGTATCACCATGATGAAACCAAAAATGTACCCCCTGACGTAACCATGAGAAACACCATGATGTCACATATGTACCCCATGAGAACACCATGATGTACACAGCGTACGCCATGGTTTCTAGTGTATACCACTCAATCAGAAACTTATTCATGGCTGACCAATATGTTAAGGGTTAAGGGACTGAACACCATAACAAACTGAAGGACTAAACACCATGTATCAAAAATGGGGAGAACCGTAATAAAAGGAGAGGGACTGAACCCATATTAAAAATGAGGGACTAAACACCAATATCAGATGAAGGACTGAACCCATATACAAGACTGAGGGACTAAAACCCCATATATCAAGATGGGGGGACAAAACCCCTATTCAAGGGGACTGGGGGACTGAACCCATAAAAAAGATGAGGGACTGAACACCATATATCAAGACTGAGGGACTGAAACCATATTCAAATGAGGGATGAACACCATAATAAAAGACTGAGGATGAACACCATATATCAAGATGGGGATGAACCCCGTATATAAAGGGATTAGGGAAAAAAAAATTGAACACCATATATCAAAAAACTGAGGGAGAACACCATATATCAAGCCCTAAAGGGACTGAACCATATATAAGATAAAGGGATGAAAAAAAAATAACAGACTGAGGGCTAAACACCATATATCAAGACTGGGGATGAACCACTATATCAGACTGAAGGGACTGAAAACCATATATCAAGACTGGGGGAAACCCTGAACACCATATATCAAGACTGAGGACTGAACACCATATATCAAAGTGGGGACGAACACCATATATCAAATGAGGGAACTGAACACCATATACAAGACTAGGGATTTAACCCAATAATCATAGATAGGGACTGACCACCTATATAAAGGGACTGAGGGGACTGAACACCATTTATCAAGACTAAAGGGACTGAACACCAAAAATAAAGGGAAACTGTGGGACTGAACCACATTATCAAGACTGAGGGATGAACACCATATATCAAGACTGAGGGATGAACACCATATATCAAGACTGAGGGACTGAACACCATATATCAAGACTGAGGGACTGAACACCATATATCAAGACTGAGGGACTGAACACCATATATAAAGACTAAAGGGAAACTGAACACCATATATCAAGACAGAAGGACTGACACCATATATCAAGACTGAGGGACTGAAACACATATATCAAGACTGAGGGACTAAAACACCATATATCAAGACTGAGGGACTGAACACCATATATCAAGACTGAAGACTGAACCCCAAATATATCAAGACTGAAGGACTGAACACCATTTTATCAAGGACTGAGGGACGGGAACACCATATATCAAGACTGAGGGACTGAACACCATATACAAGATGAAGGGACTGAACACCATATATCAATATGAGGGGACTGAACACCATATATCAAGACTGAGGGACTGAACACCATATATCAAGACTGAGGGACTGAACACCATATATCAAGACTGAGGGACTGAACACCATATATCAAGACTGAATGACTGAACACCATATATCAAGACTGAAGGACTGAACACCATATATCAAGACTGAGGGACTGAACACCATATATCAAGACTGAGGGACTGAACACCATATATCAAGACTGAAGGACTGAACACCATATATCAAGACTGAAGGACTGAACACCATATATCAAGACTGAGGGACTGAACACCATATATCAAGACTGAGGGAAACTGAACACAATATCAAACTGGGGGAAAATGAAACCATAAAATCAAGAAAGGGGACTGAACACCATATATCAAGACTGAGGGACTGAACACCATATATCAAGACAGAGGGACTGAACACCATATATCAAGACTGAGGGACTGAACACCATATATCAAGACTGAGGGACTGAACACCATATATCAAGATTGAGGGACTGAACACCATATATCAAGACTGAGGGACTGAACACCATATATCAAGACTAAAAGACTGAATACCATATATCAAGACTGAGGGACTGAACACCATATATCAAGGACTGGGACTGAATCCATATATCAAGACTGAGGGACTGAACACCATATATCAAGACTGAGGGACTGAACACCATATATGAAGACTGAGGGACTGAACACCATATATCAAGACTGAGGGACTGAACACCATTTATCAAGATTGAGGGACTGAACACCATATATCAAGACTGCAGGACTGAACACCATATATCAAGACTGAAGGACTGAACACCATATATCAAGACTGAAGGACTGAACACCATATATCAAGACTGAGGGACTGAACACCATATATCAAGACTGAAGGACTGAACACCATATATCAAGACTGAGGGACTGAACCCCTTATATCAAGATGAAGGAACTGAAACCCATATATCAAGACTGAGGGACTGAACACCGTATATCAAGACTGAAGGACTGAACACCGTATATCAAGACTGAGGGACTGAACACCATATATCAAGACTGAGGGACTGAACACCATATATCAAGACTGAGGGACTGAACCACAATATATCAAGACTAAAAGGACGGAACACCATATATCAAGACTGAAGGACTGAACACCATATATCAACACTGAAGGACTGAACACCATATATCAAGACTGAAGGCCTGAACACCATATATCAAGACTGAGGGACTGAACACCATATATCAAGACTGAAGGACTGAACACCACATATCAACCCTGAGGGACTGAACACCATATATCAAGACTGAAGGACTGAACATCATATATCAAGACTGAGGACTGAACACCGTATATCAAGACTGAAAGACTGAACACCGTATTCAAGACTGAGGGAATGAACACCATATATCAAGACTGAGGGACTGAACACCATATATCAAGACTGAGGGACTGAACACAATATATCAAGACTGAAGGACTGAACACCATATATCAAAACAGAAGGACTGAGCAACATATATCAAGACTGGGGGGACTGAACCCCATTATCAAGACTGGGGGACTGAAACCATATTATCAAGACTGAGGGACTGAACACCATATATCAAGATGAGGGACTGAAAAAACCATATATCAACACTGGGGACTGAACACCCTTATATCAAGATGAGGGACTGAAAACCATATATCAGAAGAAGGACTAAAACACCTTATATCAGCACTGAGGGATGAACCTATTATCAAGACGGAGGGACTGAACACATATATACCAATGCAGGGGACTAAACCCACCATAACAAGACTAGGAATGAACAAAATATACAATATAGGGGACTGAACACCATATATCAAGAATAGGGGACTGAACACCATATATCAATACTAGAGGACTGAACACCATATATCAATACTAAGGGACTGAACGCCATATATCAAGACTAGGGGACTGAACACCATACATCAAGGCTAGGGGATTGAACACCATTACAAGACTAGGGGACTGAACACCATATACCAATGCAAGGGGACTGAACACCATATATCAATACTAGGGGACTGAACACCATATATCAAGACTGAGGGACTGAACACCATATATCAAGACTAGGGGACTGACCACCATATATCAAGACTAGGGGACTGAACGCCATATATCAATACTAAGGGACTGAACGCCATATATCAAGACTAGGGGACTGAACACCATACATCAAGACTAGGGGACAGAACACCATATATCAAGATAGGGGACTGAACACCATATATGAAGACTAGGGACATGAACACCATATATTAATACTAGGGGACTGAACACCATATATCAATGCTATGGGACTGAACACCATATATCAATACTAGGGGACTGAACACCATATATCAATACTAGGGACTGAACACCATGTATCAATACTAGGGGACTGAACACCATATATCAATACTAGGAGACAGAACACCATATATCAATACTATGGGACTGAACACCATATATCACAACTAGGAGACTGAACACCATATATCAATACTAGGGAACTGAACACCATATATCAATACTAGGAGACTGAACACCATATATCAATACTAGGGAACTGAACACCATATATCAATACTAGGGTAACTGAAACACCAGATATCATCTAGGGAACTGAAACCACCATATATCAATACTAGGAGACTGAACACCATATATCAATACTAGGGGACTGAACACCATATATCAATACTAGGGAACTGAACACCATATATCAATACTAGGAGACTGAACACCATATATCAATACTAGGGAACTGAACACTATATATCAAGACTGAGGGACTGAACACCATATATCAATACTAGGGAACTGAACACCATATATCAATACTAGGAGACTGAACACCATATATCAATACTAGGACTCTGAACACCATATATCATTACTATGAGACTGACACCATACTATCAAATATAGGTGAGCTGAACACCATATTTCAATTACTAGGAGACTGATCACCATATTTCAATACTAGGAGATGTGAACACCATATATCAATATAGGGATGAACACCATATATCAATACTAGGGATCTGAACACATATTTCAATTTACTAGGAGGAAACCTGTACTCATTATCATACTAGGGACTGAACACCATATATCAATACTAGAGATGAACACACATTATATCATTCTATGAACTGAACCACCATATATCATACTAGGAACTGAACACCATATTTCAATACTAGGTAGGATGAACACCATATATCAATATTAGGGTATTGAACCTATATATCAAGGACTGAGGGACTGAACACCATATATCAATACTAGGGAAATGCACACCTTTATTATCAAACACTAGGGAGACTGAAACTCCATATATCAATACTAGGGATCTGAAACACAATCTATCAATACTCAGGAGGATGAACACATTATATCAATATAGGAACTGAACACTATATAATCAAGACTGAGGGACTGACACACTATATCATTACTAGGGAACATGAACAACCCATATATCACACACTAGGAGACTGAACACCATATATCAATACTAGGGAACTGAACACCATATATCAATACTATGAGACTGAACACCATATATCAATACTAGGAGACTGAACACCATATATCAATACTAGGAGACTGAACACCATATATCAATACTAGGGAACTGTACACACATTTAGCAATACTAGGAGACCTGATAACACCATTTATCAATACTAGGAGATGAACACCATATATCAATACTAGGAGAACTGAACACCAATATCATACTAGGGAACTCTATGAACCATATCATCAATTTACTAGGAGGACTGAATCACCATATATCAATTATAGGAGACTGAACACCATATTTCAATACTAGGAGACTGAACACATATATCAATACTAAGCAGACTTAAACACCTATATCAATCTAGGAACTGTTACACCATGTATCAATACTAGGGAACTGAACACCATATATCAATTACTAGGAAGACTTGAACACCATATATCATACTAGGAGACTGAAACCTGTATCAATACTGGAAGAACTGAACACCATATATCAATATCCTAGGAGACTGAACACCATTATCAATACTAGGAGACTGTACACATATATAAATATTATGAGACTGAACAACCATATTTCAATACTAGGAGACTGAACACCATGTATCAATACTAGGAGACTGAACACCATATATCAATACTAGGAGACTGAACACCATATATCAATACTAGGGGACTGAACACCATATATCAATACTAGGAGACTGAACACCATATATCAATTACTAGGAGACTGAAAACACCATATTTCAATTAGTTAGGGAACTGAACAACATATATCAATAATAGGAGACTGAACACCATATATCAATGCTAGGAGACTGAACACTTATATCGATACTAGGAGACTGACACCATAGTTCAATACTAGGATACCTGAACAACCATATAATCAATATAGGAGATGACACCCAATATATCAATACTAGGAGACTGAACACCATGTATCAATACTATGGGACTGAACACCATATATCAATACTATGGGACTGAACACCATGTATCAATACTATGGGACTGAACCACAGTATCAATACTATGGGACTGAAACACTTATATCATACTAGGTGATGAACACATATATCAATACTAGGTGAGCTGAACACCATTATCAATACTAGGAGATGAACACCATATATCATACTAGGGGAATGAACACACAATATAACATTACTAGGAGACGAACACCATGTATCTATACTATGGACCTGAACACCAACCATATTCAATTAATATGGGGACTGAACACCATGTATCAATACTATGGGACTGAACACCATGTATCAATACTATGGGACTGAACACCATGTATCAATACTATGGGACTGAACACCATGTATCAATACTAGGAGACTGAACACCATATATCAATACTAGGAGACCTGAACTCATATATCAATACTATAGGACTGAAACAACCATATATCAATACATAGAGATCCTGAACACCATATATTCATTACTTGGAGATGAACACAATATATCAATACTAGGAGACTGAACACCATTTTCTATACTTGTAGACTGAACACCATATATCAATACTTAGAGGAACCTGAACACCTATATCAATACAGGAGGAATGAACCCATATATCAATACTAGTAGACTGAACACCATTTATCAATAATAGAGAAACTCTGAAAAACACCATATTCAATACTAGTCAGACTCGAACACCATTATATCATACTAGAGACAACTGAACACCTATATCAATAACTAGTAGACTGAACACCGTATATCAATATAGGAACTGAACACCATATATCATACTTGTAGACTAACAACCATATATCAATACTAGAGAACTGAACACCATATATCAATACTAGTAGACTGAACACCATATATCAATACTAGAGAACTGAACACCATATATCAGATACTAGGAGACTGAAACATTATTTTCAATACTAGGAGAACTGAACCTCCATATATCAATACTAGTAGACTGAACACCATATATCAATACTAGAGAACTGAACACCATATATCAATACTAGTAGACTGAACACCATATATCAATACTAGAGAACTGAACACCATATATCAATACTAGTAGACTGAACACCATATATCAATACTAGAGAACTGAACACCATATATCAATACTAGTAGACTGAACACCATATATCAATACTAGAGAACTGAACACTTTATCTCTCTCTCTCTCTCTTTCTTCGCATTTACATGACACGTAAGACGGGGGAGGAGGGATTAAATTTTGACAACAGTGAGGGGGGAGGCGAAAGAGGATGGGGGTGGAGAGGGAGGGAGCGGGAAGTAGAGAAGGGTTTGCTTTAACGGTAAAACGGTCAAGGAAAAAAGGATCTGCATCGGTTTCGATATGGGTAGCAACGGGCTTGGGAAAAAATAATATTACGGTTGAGGACAACAGAATCAAACGGCAAACCGTGTCTAACAGGGACACGGCAAACGGTGACAAGAATACACCTTTCAAAAACAACAACAACAAAATAACGACAATAACGAAACAAGTGCATCTAGTACAGTCACTGTACTTATCGTATCTTACAAGTACAGTCACTGTACTTATCGTATCTTACAAGTAAAGGTACTTGTACTTAGGTATCTTACAAGTAAAGTCACTGTACTTATACGTATCTTAAAGTAATCCTGTACTTATGGTATCTTACAAGTAAAGTCACTGTACTTATCGTATCTTACAAGTAAAGTCACTGTACTTATCGTATCTTACAAGTAAAGTCACTGTACTTATGGTATCTTACAAGTAAAGTCACTGTACTTATGGTATCTTAAAAGTAAAGTCACTGTACTTATCGTATCTTACAAGTAAAGTCACTGTACTTATCGTATCTTACAAGTAAAGTCACTGTACTTATCGTATCTTACAAGTAAAGTCACTGTACTTATGGTATCTTAAAAGTAAAGTCACTGTACTTATCGTATCTTACAAGTAAAGTCACTGTACTTATCGTATCTTACAAGTCACTGTACTTATCGTGTCTTGCAAGTAAAGTCACTGTACTTATCGTATCTTACAAGTAAAGTCACTGTACTTATCGTATCTTACAAGAAAAGTCACTGTACTTATCGTATCTTACAAGTCACTGTACTTATCGTATCTTACAAGTAAAGTCATTGTACTTTTCGTATGTTAAAAGTCACTGTACTTTATCGGTGTCTTAAAGTCACTGTACTTATCGTATCTTACAAGTAAAGTCACTGTACTAATCGTATCTTACAAGTCACTGTACTTATCATGTCTTACAGGTAAAGTCATTGTACTTATGGTATCTTACAAGTAAAGTCACTGTATTATCGTATCTTTCAGTTAAAGTACTGGTACTTATCGTATCTTACAAGTAAAAGTCACTGTATCTTATCGTATCTACAAGTAAAGTCACTGTATACTTATCGTAATCTTACAAGTGATGTCACAGTTTTATCGTATCTTAAAGTATAAGTCACTGCTAACTTAATCGTATCTTACAGTAAAGTCATGTACTATGTATCTTACAAGATAAAGTCACTGTACGCTTTCGTATCTTACAGTAAAGTCCATGTATCTTATCGTTTCTTACAAGTAAAGTCACTGTAATATCGTATCTTACAGTCACTGTACTTATCGGTATCTAAAATAAGTCAATGTACTAATCGTATTCTACAAGCACTGTACTTATCGTGTCTGTACAGGTTAAGTCTTTGTATCTTATGGTATCTTACAAGTTAAAGTCACTGTAACTTATCGTATTCTTAACAAGTAAAGCACTGTCATTATCGTTTATTACAAGGTAAAGTCACTGTACTTATTCGTATCTACAAGTAAGTCACTGTACTTATCGTATCTTACAAGTCACTGTACTTATCGTATCTTACAAGTAAAGTCACTGTACTTATCGTTTCTTACAAGTAAAGTCACTGTACTTATCGTATCTTACAAGTAAACGTACTGTACTTATCGTATCTAACAAGTAAAGTCACTGTACTTATCTTAAAAGTAAAGTCATTGTACTTAACTTACAAGTAAAGTCACTGTATTTATCTTAAAGTAAATTCACTGCACTTATCTTACAAGTAAAGTCACTGTTCTTATCTTACAAGCAAAGTCACTGTACTTATCTTACAAGTCACTGTACTTATCTTACAAGTATAGTCACGTACTTATCTTACAGTAAAGTCACTGTTATCTCGTGTCTTGCAAGTCACTGTACTTACTACGTTGTCTTTACAAAGTCACTGTACTTATCTTACATCGTAAACTCCACTGACATATTGTGTCTTACAAGTAAAGTCGTCGTGCTTATCTTACAAGTAAAGTCACTTTATTTATGTTACAAGTAAAGTCACTGTAGATATCGTGTCTTACAAGTAAAGTCACTGTACTTACCTTACAAGTAAAGTCACTGTACTTAACTTACAAGTAAAGTCACTGTACTTACCTTACAAGTAAATTCACTGTTCGTATCTTACAAGTAAAGTCACTGCTCTTATCTTACAAGTAAAGTAACTGTACTTATCGTATCTTACAAGTAAAGTCACCGTACTTATCGTATCTTACAAGTAAAGTCACTGTACTTGTCTTACAAGAAAAGTCACTGTATTATCGTGTCTTAGAAGTAAAGTCACTGTACTTATCGTACAAGTAAAGTCACTGTACTTATCGTATCTTACAAGTAAAGTCACCGTACTTATCGTATCTTACAAGTAAAGTCACTGACTTATCTTACAAGAAAATTCATGTATATCGTTGTTTACTAGTAAAGTCACTGTATTATCTTACAAGTAAAGTCACTGTGTTTATCTAATCTTACAAGTAAAGTCACTGTACTTATCGTATCTTACAAGTAAAGTCACTGCACTTATCGTATCTTACAAGTAAAGTCACCGTACTTATCGTATCTTATAAGTAAAGTCACTGTACTTATCTTACAAGTAAAGTCCTTGTGTTTATCTTATCTTACAAGTAAAGTCACTGTACTTAAGGTATCTTACAAATAAAGTCATTGAACTTTTTTTACAATTAAAGTCATTGTACTTATCTTACAAGTAAAGTCATTGTACTTATCTTACAAGTCATTGTAGTTATCTTACAAGTAAAGTCACTGCACTTATCGTATCTTACAAGTAAAGTCACCGTACTTATCGTATCTTATAAGTAAAGTCACTGTACTTATCTTACAAGTAAAGTCCTTGTGTTTATCTTATCTTACAAGTAAAGTCACTGTACTTAAGGTATCTTACAAATAAAGTCATTGAACTTTTTTTACAATTAAAGTCATTGTACTTATCTTACAAGTAAAGTCATTGTACTTATCTTACAAGTCATTGTACTTATCTTACAAGTAAAGTCACTGTACTTATCATGTCTTACAAGTAAAGTCACTGTCTTATTGTGTCTCTTACAAGTAAGTCACTGTACTTATCTGTACAAGTTAAGTTCGCTATATTTATCGTATCTTTCAAGGTGAAGTCAACTGTACTTATCATGTCTTACAAGTAAAGTCACTGTACTTATTGTGTCTTACAAGTAAAGTCACTGTACTTATCTTACAAGTAAAGTCGCTATAATTATCGTATCTTACAAGTGAAGTCACTGTACTTATCGTGTCTTACAAGTAAAGTCACTGTACTTATCGTGTCTTACAAGTAAAGTCACTGTATTTTTCTTATTTTACAAGTAAAGTCACTGTACTTATCTAACAAGTAAGGTCACTGTACCTATCTTACAAGTAAAGCCACTGTACTTAACTTATAAGATAAGATAGATAGATTTCGTTCGGATTTTTCATACCCCGGAGGGTTAGCACCAGGATAAACCAAGAAAAGTTCAGTGCGTCATCGAGGACTGTCTAACTTTTTTCACCCCCAAAATTGTGGTCCGTAATCGTGTCCCCCAGGATGGCGGACCCACACCAGTCGACTAACACCAGGTAACCTATTTTGCTGATAGTGTGAACAGGTCAACTGGTGGTTAGGAAAACGTGCACGAATTGTTTCCACCGACGGGAATCGAAACCGCGGTCCTCCGTGTGTGAAGCGGGAGCTTTAGCCACCAGGACCACCGGTGTCACAAGTAAAGTCACGTACTCTCTTACTTCTAACAGTCATTTATTATCGTATTCTTACAAGTAAAGTCACTGTACTTATCGTATCTTTAAAAGTAAAGTCACTGTACTTATCTATTTCCAAGTTAAAGTAATGTACTTATCGTATCTTACAAGTAAAGTCACTGTACTTATCGTATCTTACAAGTAAAGTCACTGTACTTATCGTATCTTACAAGTAAAGTCACTGTACTTATCGTATATTACAAGTAAAGTTCACTGTTATTTTTCGTATCTTACAAGTATAAGTAACTAGTACTTATCGTTCTTACAAGTTAAGTCACTGTACTGATCGTATATTAGATAGTAAAGTAACTGTACTTTTCGTATATTACAAGTAAATAAAGTCACTGTACTTATCTTATCTTACAAGTAAAAGTCACCGGTAATTTTTTATCGTACAAGTCACTATACTTATCGTATCTTACAAGTAAAGTCACTGTACTTATCGTATCTTACAGGTAAAGTCACTGTACTTCTCTTACAAGTAAAGTCACTGTACTTCTCTTACAAGTAAAGTCACTGTACTTATCTTACAAGTAAAGTCACTGTACTTATCGTGTCTTACAAGTAAAGTCACTGTACTTATCTTACAAGTAAAGTCACTGTACTTCTCTTACAAGTCACTGTACTTATCTTTCTAGTACATTCACTGTACTTATCATGTCTTACAGTTAAAGTCACTGTTACTTATCTTTACAAGTAAAGTCACTGCAACTTTTCTTAAAGTAAAGTCACTGTTATTATCTTACAAGTAAAGATCACTGCACTTATTTACAAGTAAAGTCACTGTATTATCTTAAAAGTAACGTCACTGTAACTTATTTACAAGTCCGTCACTGTACCTTATCTTACAAGTACCGTCACTGTACTTATCTTACAAGTACCGTCACTGTACTTATCTTACAAGTACCGTCACTGTACTTATCTTACAAGTACCGTCACTGTACTTATCTTACAAGTACCGTCACTGTACTTATTGCTGGTAATAACATACGGAAGGTTGCATACTTGTGAAGGGAGTTACGAGAATGACACACAGCCACGCTACGTCTTGGCAGCCAGGTATCCTGGACAAATAGGGGATGGATTGAATTGTGAAGGTTTATCATTATCGGTGCCGTAATAGATCGTCGGACAGTATCAGCGTAAGTAATTCAATGCCTCATTGATTACAAATGATCTTCAGCAGTGCACATGGCTCAGAGGGTGTAGTGTGCATATGTGTGTGTGTTGTGTACCATTTCACCACACACATACTCATGACACACACACACACACACACACACACCACACACGCGCGCACACACACAACACACACTACATACAGCCATATGTATATATTTATATATATATATATATTATATATATATATATATATTATATATATATCTATATTTATATATTTATATATAATATATATATATATCTATATATATATATATTATAATATATATATATATATAATATATATTTATATATATATATATATTGTATGTATATATATATTTTTATATTAATATATATATATATATATATATATATATATATTTTATATATATTATAATATATATATATTGTGGCTGTGTGTGTGTGTGTGTGTCCCACCTAGGCGGGTGGCCACAAAGGCAGGGTGGCCACCAAGGCGGGGATAGGCCGAAAGAAGAAACCTTTCATCTTCTTTCCCTCCATCACTGTCTTGCCAGTGGGGTGCTTAAAATGCAGTTATTAAAATGGAACATTAACACCCTCCTTCAGAGTGCAGGACATGGACTTCCATCCCAGGACTCAAGTCCAGCCGCGGTTTCTTTGAATCCCATCATCAAATTATTACCTTGTTCACACTCAACAGCACGTCAAAGTCATATAAAAACCATACGTCTTACCGTCACTCCTATCCACCACGCTTGGAGTTACCCCCGCTGAGGAACTCAAACACCCTCCCACAACCTCTCTTGCAGACCCCTACCCGGCCTTCCTCAATTAGAGATTTATACGGCTCTCCTAGTTATCATACTTCGTTCCATCCTTTTCTACATGTCGAACCACCTCAACAGCCCCTCCTCAGCCCTTGGATTAATAGTTTCGATAATCCCGCACCCCTCCCTAATTGCTATAGATACGAATTCTCTGGCATAATATTCACACTACACATTTGCCCTTCAGACATGGGAAAATCTCCACTACCTCCAGCCTTCTCTTGTTGCAACATTCACCACTCATGTTTGACACCATATAAGGAGCGTTGGTATAACTATACTCTCTACATTCCCCTCTTCTTGCTTCCATGGACAACGTTCTTTGTCTCACAGACTCCTCAGGGCACATCACCTTTTCCCTCTTCATTCCCTGTGATTCACCTCATCTTTCATAGAACCATCTGCTGACAGTCCTCTACCAAATATCTGAATAATTCACCTCCTCCATGACTTCTCCCTCCAATCTGGATATCCAATCTTTCTTTACCTATCATTTGTAGTTTTCCTCATAACCTTACTCTTCCCTATATTCACTTTTTTTAATTTTCTTCTTTTACCTACCCTATCAATTTCATCCACCTATCTGCAACTTATCTTCAGACATCTCCCAAGAGGCACAGGATGGTCATCAGCAAAAAGCAACTGTGACAACTCTCACTTTGTGCCTAGTTTCTTTATCTTTTTTTTAAGTCCACACCTCTTGCCATGAGCCCTCGCATTCACTTCTCTTACAACTCCATCTATAACTATATTGAACAAACCGGGGAAAATCTCCCCCTCTCTCTACATACCTCCTAACCTGAGCCTCCCTACCCTCGTACAAAAAACTCTTCCACTGATTTAAGTAACCTACTTCTATTCCATATCTTATTGCAATACTCTGCCCACTGCACCCCTCCATATCTACCCTATCATACGCCTTGTCCAAAATCCATTAAAAGTTCACGTGTTCATCTGTTATCCTACTTTTAGTCTTATTTCATTACATTCTTTCTATAATAAACTCTATCATACATTTATAGGTTGCTCAACAAACTTTTCCCCTATATTTTAACACACTATTTTGTCCTTAGCCTTTTTACAATAAGGGACTATGTATACTCTCTGCCAATCCCTAGATACCTTACCCGTTCCATACATTTAGTTAATACATGCATTAATTACTCCAAAACTCTTATACCACCTGTTTTTTAACATTTCTGTCTTGATCCTATCAATCCTACTTGCTTTACCCCCTTTCATTCTACCCATTGCCCCACCCACTTTCCCCACACTTACAACTGGCTCTTCCTCACTCCTACAAGATATTATACCTCCCTGCCCAGTGCACGAAATTACAGCTTCTCTATCTTCATCATTATTTAACAGTTCCTCAAAATATTCCCTTCATATTCCCGATACTTCTAACTCTCCATCTAATAACTTTTATTAACTATCAAATCCATTCGTTCCCTAGACTTATTAATCTCACTCCAGAACTTTTTCTTATTCGTAACAAAATTGTTGATAGCATCTCACCCACTCTCATATATATATTATATAATATAAAATATATATATATAATATATATATATAATAATATATATATATATATAATATAAATATATATATATATATAATATATAGAAGAGAAGAGAGAGAGAGAGAGAGAGTGATAGAGTGATAGAGAAATAGATTTTTAGATACTGCCACACTTTGCCTAGTTTATTGTGCTACCATATCTATCCTGTAGATGGAAGCACCAGAGCAGATGGATACTCAATAGGCCTAGAAATTAGTCTTCAAAAGGGTCTACAGGGGTACATCTGGATTTATATCTTCAGTTCACTTATCTGTTACAACCAAATTTCGGATATTTACTTAATATATCTGGTATTTTATTTTCATTAATAAGATATCTTGACATGTCACATAGGTTATTATACTGTCTGTCTCCATATTCTTCAATAAGTGGACAATCAAGTACATAGTGTTCAAGACACTGAGGACATCACTTATGAGAGGCCCCTTGGAGCTAGTTCTGTGCTTTGAATACATTGTAGAGGTGCAAGTGGAGAGCGTAACAGGAGTTGAATGGGAAGAGCCAAACTATAAAAGGGGGACTACACTGGTTTGAGGAACTTCCTTCAGGAGGTTCAGTGGGACAGGAAAATTTGGGGTAGGAAAGTCAGTAAATGAAATGATTGAATAGAAACAACAAAATGCAAGGAGGCAGAGGAAAGGTTTGTTCCCAAGGGAAAAAAAACCTTCTACTGGGAAATCAGAACGAACCCCCGGGTTTTACCCGAAGGTGTAGGGAGGCAAAAACTAAGTTGCACTAGAGAATGGAAAAGTACAGAAGGCAATGGACCCAGGAAAAAAAGGGAGATTAGTCGAAAAAACCAGAAATGAGTATGCACAAATAAGGAGGGAGGCCCAGCGGCAGTACGAAAACAACATAGCATTGAAAGTCAAGTCTGACCCGAAACTGCTATATAACCACATTACGAGGAAGACAACAGTCAAAGACCAGATGATCAGGCTGAGAAAAGAAGGTTGGGAACTCACAAAAAACGATCAAGAGGTTTTGTGAGGAACTCAACATGAGATTTAAGGAAGTATTTACAGTGGAGATAGGAAGGCCTCTGGGAAGACAGCACAGAGGGGGACACCAACAGGGAATATACCAACAAGTGTTGGATGACATACACACGACTGAGGAGGAGGTGCAGAAGCTGCTAAGTGACCTTGATACCTCAAAGGCGAGGGACCGGACAACATCTCCACGTGGGTCTTAGAGAAGGAGCAGAGATGCTGTGTGTGCCACTAACCACAATTTTTGAACACATCCCTTGAAACTGGGCAACTACCTGAGTATGGACGACGGCAAATGTAGTCCCCATTTTAAAGAAAGGTGACAGAAACGAGGCACTAAACTACAGACCAGTATCTCTGACATGTATAGTATGCAAAGTCATGAAGAAGATTATCAGGAGGAGAGTGGTGGAGCACCTGGAACGGAACAAGATTATTAACGATAGCCAGTACGGATTCATAGAAGGCAAATCCAGTGTCACAAACCTTCTAGAGTTTTGACAAAGTAACAGAATTAAGGCATAAGAGAGAGGGGTGGATTGATTGCATTTTCCTTCGACACAGTTCCACACAAGAGATTAGTGCAGAAGCCGGAGGATCAGGCGCGTATAACAGGAAAGGCACTGCAATGGATCAGAGAATACCTGACAGGGAGGTAACAACGAGTCATGATACGTGAGGAGGTATCACAGTGGGCACCTGTGACGAACGGTGTCCCACAGGAGTCGGTCCTAAGACCAGTGCTGTTTTTGGTATATGTGAATGACATGATGGAAGGGATAGATTCTGAAGTGTCCCTGTTTGCAGATGATGTGAAGTTAATAAAGAGAATTAAATCCGATGAGGATCAGGCAGGACTACAAAGAGACCTGGACAGGCTGGACACCTGGTCCAGCAACTAGCTTCTCGAATTCAACCCCGCCAAATGCAAAGTCATGAAGATTGGGGAAGGGCAAAGAAGACCGCAGACAGAGTATAGGCTAGGTGGCCAAAGACTGCAAACCTCACTCGAGGAGAAAGATCTTGGGGTGAGAATAACACCGAGCACATCTCCGGCAGCACACGTCAACCAGATAATTGCGGCAGCATATGGGCGCCTGGCATACCTGAAAATATCGTTCCGACACCTTAGTAAGGAATCATTCAAGGCACTGTACACTGTGTACGTCAGGCCCATACTGGAGTATGCAGCACAAGTTTGGAACCTACATCTGGTCAAGCACGTCAAGAAATTAGGGAAAGTGCAAAGGTTTGCAACGAGGTCAGTTCCGGAGCTCAGGGGAATGTCCTTCGAAGAAAGGTTGAGGGAAATCGGCCTGACGACACTGGAGGAAAGAAGGGTTAGGGGAGACATGATAACGACATACAAAATACTGCGTGGAATAGATGAGGTGGACAGAGACAGGATGTTCCTGAGAGGGGACACAGAAATAAGGGGTCACAATTGGAAGCTGAAGACTCAGACGAGTCATAGGGATGTTAGGAAGTATTTCTTCAGTCATAGAGTTGTCAGGAAGTGGACTAGTCTAGCTAGTGGAGGCAGGAACAATACATAGCTTTAAGATGAAGTATGATAAACCTCATGGAGCAGGAGAAGAGAGGACCTAGTAGCGTTCAGTGAAGAGGCGGGGCCAGGAGCTGAGTCTCGACCCCTGCACCCACAATTAGGTGAGTACAGTGACCATAGTACTGGCCACATACCTTACATTAAATCTGCTAAACTGCCAGAAGTACTTGTAACCAAGCCTAAGCCTGGCCACTACAACATCAGTCAGTACTTGTAACCAAGCCTAAGCCTGGCCACTACAACATCAGCATTTACTTGTAACCAAGCCAAAGCCTGGCCACTACAACATCATCAGTACTTGTAACCCAAAGCCTAACCCTGGCCACTACAACATCAGTCAGTACTTGAACCAAGCCTAAGCCTGGCCACTACAACATCAGTCAGTACTTGTAACCAAGCCTAAGTCTGGCCACTACAACATCAGTCAGTACTTGTAACCAAGCCTAAGCATGGCCACTACAACATCAGTCAGTACTTGTAACCAAGCCTAAGTCTGGCCACTAAAACCCTCAGTCAGTACTTGTAACCAAGCCTAAGCCTGCCACTACAACTCAGTCAGTACTTGTAACCAAGCCTAAGCCTGGCCACTACAACATCATCAGTACTTGTAACCAAGCCTAAGCCTGGCCACTAAAACATCAGTCAGTACTTGTAACCAAGCCTAAGCCTGGCCACTACAACATCAGTCAGTACTTGTAACCAAGCCTAAGCCTGGCCACTACAACATCAGTCAGTACTTGTAACCAACCTAAGTCTGGCCACTACAACACAGTCAGTACTTGTAACCAAGCCTAAGCCTGGCCACTACAACATCAGCAGTACTTGTAACCAAGCCTAAGCCGGGCCACTACAACTCAGTCATACTTGTAACCAAGCCTAAGCCTGGCCACTACAAAAATCAGTCAGTACTTGTAACCAAGCCTAAGTCTGGCCACTACAACATCAGTCAGTACTTGTAACCAAGCCTAAGCCGGCCACTACAACATCAGTCAGTACTTGTAACCAAGCCTAACCTGGCCACTACAACATCAGTCAGTACTTGTAACCAAGCCTAAGCCTGGCCACAACAACATCAGTCAGTACTTGTAACCAAGCCTAAGCCTGGCCACTACAACATCAGTCAGTACTTGTAACCAAGCCTATGCCTGGCCACTACAACATCAGTCAGTACTTGTAACCAGCCTAACCCTGGCCACTACAACATCAGTCAGTACTTGTAACCAAGCCTAAGCCTGGCCACTACAACTCAGTCAGTACTTAACCAAGCCTAACCCTGGCCACTAAAAACATCAGTCAGTACTTGTAACCAAGCCTAAGCCTGGCCACTACAACATCAGTCAGTACTTGTAACCAAGCCTAAGCCTGGCCACTACAACATCAGTCAGAAATTGTAACCAAGCCTAAGCCTGGCCACTACAACATCAGTCAGTACTTAAAAACCCAAAGCCTAAGCCCTGGCCACTACAACATCAGTCAGTACTTGTAACCAAGCCTAAGTCTGGCCACTACAACATCAGTCAGTACTTGTAACCAACCTAAGCCGGGCCCCACTACAACATCAGTCGGGTACTTGTAACCAAGCCTAAGCCTGGCCACTACAACATCAGTCAGCACTTGTAACCAAGCCTAAGCCTGGCCACTACAACATCAGTCAGTACTTGTAACCAAGCCTGACCTGGCCACTACAACATCAGTCAGTACTTGTAACCAAGCCTAAGCCTGGCCACTACAACATCAGTCAGTACTTGTAACCAAGCCTAAGCCTGGCCACTACAACATCAGTCAGTATTTGTAACCAAGCCTAAGCCTGGCCACTACAACATCAGTCAGTACTTGTAACCAAGCCTAAGCCTGGCCACTAAAATCAGTCAGTACTTGTAACCAACCCAACCGGGCCACTACAACATCAGTCAGTACTGTAACGAAGCCTAAGCCTGGCCACTACAACATCAGTCAGTACTTGTAACCAACCTAATCTGGCCACTACAACATCAGTCAGTACTTGTAACCAAGCCTAAGCCTGGCCACTAAAAACACCCAGTCAGTACTTGTAACCAGCCTAAGCCTGGCCACTACAACATCAGTCAGCACTTGTAACCAACCCTAAGCCGGGCCACTACAACATCAGTCAGTACTTGAAACCAAGCCTAAGCCTGGCCACTACAACATCAGTCAGTACTTGTTAACCAAGCCTAAGCCTGGCCACTACAACATCAGTCAGTACATGTAGCCAAGCCTAAGCGGGCCACTAAAACATTAGTCAGAAACTGTAAACCAAGCCTAAGCCTGGCCACTACAACATCAGTCATACTTGTAACCAGCCTAAGCCTGGACACTACAAACATCAGTACTTGTAACCCAGCCTAAGCCTGGCCACTACAACATCATCAGCACTTGTAACCAAGCCTAAGCCTGGCCACTACAACATCAGTCAGTACTTGTAACCAAGCCTAAGCCTGGCCACTACAACATCAGTCAGTACTTGTAACCAAGCCAAGCCTGGCCACTACAACATAAATCAGTACTTGAAACCCAAGCCTAAGCTGGCCACTACAACATCAGTCAGTACTTGTAACCAAGCCTAACCCCGGGCCCACTACAACATCAGTCAGTACTTGTAACCAAGCCTAAGCCTGGCCACTACAACATCATCATAACTTGTAACCAAGCCTAACCCTGGCCACTACAACATCAGTCAGTACTTGTAACCAAGCCTAAGCCTGGCCACTACAACATCAGTCAGTACTTGTAACCAAGCCTAAGCCTGGCCACTACAACATCAGTCAGTACTTGAAACCCAAAGCCTAAGCCTGGCCACTACAACATCAGTCAGTACTTGTAACCAACCCTAAGCCGGGCCACTTCAACATCATCTTTACATGTAGCCAACCTAAGCCTGGCCACTAAAACATTAGTCAGTACTGTAACCAAGCCTAAGCCTGGCCACTACAACATCAGTCAGTACTTGTAACCAAGCCTAAGCCTGGACACTACAACATCAGTCAGTACTTGTAACCCAGCTTAAGCCTGGCCACTACAACATCAGTCAGCACTTGTAACCAAGCCTAAGCCTGGCCACTACAACATCAGTCAGTACTTGTAACCAAGCCTAAGCCTGGCCACTACAACATCAGTCATACTTGTAACCAAGCCTAAGCCGGCCACTACAACATCATCAGTACTTGTAACCAAGCCTAAGCCTGGCCACTACAACATCAGTCAGTACTTGTAACCAAGCCTAAGCCTGGCCACTACAACATCAGTCAGTACTTGTAACCAAGCCTAAGCCTGGCCACTACAACATCAGTCAGTACTTGTAACCAAGCCTAAGCCTGGCCACTACAACATCAGTCAGTACTTGAAACCAAGCCTAACCCTTTGGCCCCACTACAACATCAGTCAGTACTTGTAACCAAGCCTAAGCCTGGCCACTACACCATCAGTCAGTACTTGTAACCAAGCCTAAGCCTGGCCACTACAACATCAGTCAGTACTTGTAACCAACCTAAGCCTGGCCACTACAACATCAGTCAGTACTTGTAACCAAGCCTAAGCCTGGCCACTGCAACATCAGTCAGTACTTGTAACCAAGAATAAGCCTGGCCACTACAACATCAGTCAGTACTTGTAACGAAGCCTAAGTCTGGCCACTACAACATCAGTCAGTACTTGTAACCAAGCCTAAGCCTGGCCACTACAACATCAGTCAGTATTTTGAAACCCAAAGCCTAAGTTTTGGCCACTACAACATCATCAGTACTTGTAACCAAGCCTAAGCCTGGCCACTACAACATCAGTCATACTTGTAACCAAGCCTAAGTCGGGCCACTAAAAACATCAGTCAGAAACTTGTAACCAAGCCTAATCTGGCCACTACAACATCAGTCATACTTGTAACCAAGCCCCTAAGTCTGGCCACTACAACATCAGTCAGTACTTGTAACCAAGCCTAAGTCTGGCCACTACAACTCAGTCAGTACTTGTAACCAAGCCTAAGTCTGGCCACTACAACATCAGTCAGTACTTGAAAACCAACCCTAACCCCTGGCCACTAAAACCCATCAGTCATA
>NC_069442.1:321177-381095 GCF_026875155.1 Cherax quadricarinatus
ACAACACACAACACACAACACACCCAACACCACACACACCACACACCACCAACACACACACAACACACACACACACAACACAACAAACAACACCCCACACACACCAACACCCACACACACACAACAGACACACACAACACACACACACACACACACACACACACACTACAATGGATCAGGGAAATTGTCAGGAAGACGCAGCGATCAGGTACGGGGGCGAGGTGTCAGAGGGGCACCGTGACCAGGGGGGTTCACGGGGGTCAGCCCTAGGACCATGCTTTTTTCGGTTTTTTGTGAACGCTAGGGAAGGGGAATAGACTCTGAGGTGTCCCGTTTGCAGATGACTAATTGATGAAAGAATTCATTCGATCGAAGCCAGGCAGAACTACAAAGGATTGGACAGGTTGCAGACCGGGCCGCAATTTGGTCCGGAGTTAAACCCCCCCCAAGTGCAAAGTCGTGAAGATTGGGGAAAGGGAAAGAAGACCGAGGATATGCTAGGGGGGGTCGCTCAAATAAAAAAGATCTGGGGTAAGAAACACCCGCACATCTCCTAACGCACTCAACCCAAAAAACGCGCCATGGCGCCTAGCAAAATCAGAAAAAACATTCCGAATCTTATAAGGAATCAATTTAACCCCTACACCGGGACGTTAGGCCCATATTGAGTACGCAAACCCGTTTGGAAAAACCCCACCTAGCCCCAAACCGTAAAGAAACTGGAAATGCAAAGGTTTTCAACAAGACTAGTCCCCCGAGCTAGGAGGTATTCCACGGGAGAGGTTAAGGGGAAAACAACCTGACCACGGAGGACAGGAGAATGGGGGACATGATAACGCATACAAAATACGAAGGAAAAGACAAGGTGGGCAAAACAGATGTTCCCGAATTGGCCCGTAACAAGGGGGGCACAGTTGGAAGCTGAAGAACAAGAAACAAAAGGGATGTTTTGGGAAATTTTCTTCAAAACCCAGTTTGTCAGTAAGTGGAAAGTTTGGGAGTGATGTAGTGAGGCAGGATCCCATACATAGCTTTAAGCGAGGTATGATAAAGCCACGGCTCAGGGAGAGTGACCTAGTAGCGACCATGAAGAGGCGGGGGCCCGGAGCTCGGACTTTGACCCCCCCGCAACCTCAACTAGATGAGTACAACTAGGTGAGTACACACACACACACCACACACACTCACACATAACACACCACAAAACACTACATACATACATACATACATACATACCCTACATACAACAACATACATACATACATACTAAAAATAACATACTACATACATACATACATACATACATACAAAAGCTTAAGAAGAGGCATGATAAAGCTCATGGAGCAGGAAGATGACCTAGTAGAGACCAGTGGAGAGGCGGGGCCAGGAGCTGTGAATCGACCCCTGCAACCCAACAAGATAAGTACACACAGGATGTTTCCATAGATGGAACACAGAAACAAGGGATCACAATTGGAAGTTGAAAACTCAGATGAGTCGAACAGATGTTAGGAAGTATTTCTTCAGTCATAGAGTTGTCAGTAAGTGGAATAGTCTGGCAGGTGACGTAGTGGAGGCAGGAACCATACATAGCTTTAAGGCGAGGTATTATAAAGCCCATGGAGCAGGGAGAGAGAGAGGACCTAGTAGCTACCAGCGAAGAGTCGGGGCCAGGAGCTGTGAATTGGCACCTGCAACCACAGATAGGTGAGTACAGGCATGCTGTTCTTAGAGACGACAGTAAAGAGTGCGCCACTTAAATACCTGAAGATAAAGAGAATCTTGGCGTAAAAACCAGCATGGATAACAAAAAGGCACAATACCGTGACTGGAACAATACAGAAATAACCCGCACATAAAAGAGAGAAGCTTACGACGACGTTTCGGTCCGACTTGGACCATTGTCAATGGTCCAAGTCGGACCGAAACGTCGTCGTAAGCTTCTCTCTTTTATGTGCGGGTTATTTGTGTAAAAACCAGCATGGGTTTATGGATGAATAATCCTGTCTTAGGAAGCTGCTGGAATTCTACGAAAGAATCGCAGATAAAAAAACAAGACAAGACTGCATCTTTCCCGGACTGCAAAAAAAAAAAAGCCTTTGATAGAGTACCACACCAGATATTATTGCAGACATTAGAGCAACAAGCAGTTTTGAAGGTCAGAGTTGTATCAGTGGGTCAGGGAGTACGTGAAGACCACAGCAATAATAATAATAATAATAATAATAATAATAATAATAATAATAATAATAATAATAATATTTTTATTTACTACCAGTACATGTACAAGGTATACAGACCATAGCTGACATCACTGACATACTACTATATAGAAAGCCGCTTGTTATGCTGAGCATTTCCCGCAAATTAGGTCAGTTTTGTCCCAGGATGCGACCCACACCAGTCTACTAACACCCGGGTGCGACCCACACCAGTCTACTAACACCCAGGATGCGACCCACACCAGTCTACTAAAAACCCAGGATGCGACCCACACCAGTCTACAACACCCAGGATGCGACCCACACCAGTCTACTAACACCCAGATGCGACCCACACCAGTCTACTAACACCCCGGATGCGACCCACACCAGTCCTACTAACACCCAGGATGCGACCCACACCAGTCTACTAACACCAGGATGCGACCCACACCAGTCTACTAACACCCAGGATGCGACCCACACCAGTCTACAACACCCAGGATGCGACCCACACCGGGCCACAAAAACACAGCTACCCATTTCACTGATGGGTGAACAAGACAACCGGTGTAAGGACACAAGTCCAATTTTTTTCACTCTCGCCGGAAGGCAGACAGTAACAGTGAAAGGGTGAGACAACGGCGACTAACTAGCTGGGTTCCTCATGGATCAGTCTTAGGTCCACTACTGTTCTTAATATGCGTCAAAGACCCACCAGAGGGATTGGGGTTCTGTGTGTCATTGTTGACTGACATGTGAAGCTAATGAGATCTCAAGCGACTTCAGATGCGTAGGAGACAGTGGCAAACACCAGAGAGAGACCTCAGAGACTTCAGATATGTAGGAGACAGTGGTAAAAAACCAGAGAGAGACCTCAAGAGACTTCAGATATGTAGGGACAGTGGTAAACACCAGAGAGAGACTCAAGAGACTTCAGATGCGTAGGAGACAGTGGCAAAACACCAGAGAGAGACCTCAAGAGACTTCAGATATGTAGGAGACAGTGGTAAACACCAGAGAGAGACCTCAAGAACTTCAGATGTGTAGGAGGGCAGTGGCAAACACCAGAGAGAGACCTCAAGAGACTTCAGATGCGTAGGAGACAGTGGCAAACACCAGAGAGAGACCTCAAGAGACTTCAGATATGTAGGAGACAGTGGCAAACACCAGAGAGAGACCTCAAGAGACTTCAGATGTGTAGGAGACAGTGGCAAACACCAAGAGAGACCCCAAGAGACTTCAGAGCGTAGGAGACAGTGGCAAACACCAGAGAGAGACCTCAAGAGACTTCAGATATGTAGGAGACAGTGGTAAACACCGGAGAGAGATCTCGAGAGACTTCATCTGTGTAAGAGACAATGATAAACACCAGAGAGAGATCTTGAGAGACTTCAGATGTGGGAAGAGCCTGGAGTATAAGTAGAGAGAGAGTTCCGGGGGTGAACGCCCTCGCGGCCCGGTCTGTGACCAGGGCCCCCATGGTTGGTCTGGGCCTGATCAACCAGGCTGTTACTGCTGGCCGCACGTAATCCAACATATGAACCACAAACCGGGTGGTCAAGTACTGACTTTAGGTGCCTGTCCAGTGCGTGCTTGAAGACAGCCAGGGGGCTATTGGTAATCCCCCTGATGTATACTGGGAGGGAGTTGAACAGTCTTGGGGCCCCCGACACTAATTGTGCTAGTGGCACCCCTGCTTTTCATCGTATTAGTCCCTCTAGTATTTTCAGGTGTATATAAATCATGTATCTCTCCCGCCTGCGTTCCAGTGGAATACAGGTTTAGGTACCTCAAGCGCTCCCAGTAAATTGAGGTGTTTTATCACCGTTGTACGCGCCGTGAAGGTTCTCTGTACATTTTCGTAGGTAGCAATTTCACCTGCCTTGAAAGGTGCTGTTAGTGTGCTGCAATATTCCAGCCTTTGAGATAGAAACAAGGCAGTGAACCAGGAAGAGTGTCTCAGGGGCTAGGCTTCCCTCGTTTCGAAGGTTCTCATTATCCATCTGTCATTTTTCTAGCAGATGCGAATTGATACAATGTTATGGTCCTTGAAGGTGAGATCCTCCGACCATGTCACTCCCAGGTCTTTGACGATGGTTTTTCGCTCTATTGTAGTGGTTGGAATTTGTATTATACTCTGATGAAAGTTTTTAATTTTCCTCCGTTTACCATATAAGAGTAACTTGAAATTTCTCATCACTGAACTAGTCTGTAGTAGTTTTCGCAGCCACTGAAAGATTTGTTGATGTCCGCCTGGAGCCTTGCAGTGTCTGCTAGTGGAGCTACGACTGTCAGGTTAAATTCGGGTGTTCATCTGCAAAGAAGGACACGGTTTTGCTCTGGTCTTATATCCCTGTTATGTCCGATATAGGTGGTGAGGAACAAGATGGGAGCGAGTACTGTTACCTTGTGGAACAGAGCTTTTACGTAGCGTGTTCAGACTTTACTTTGTTTGACTACTACTCTTTGTGTTCTGTATGCGGTGAACACCAGAGAGGATCTCAAGGAGACTATCAATTGTGTAGGGAGCAGTGGTAAACACCAGAGAGAGACATCAAGAGACTTCAAATGTGTAGGAGACAGTGGTAAACCCAGACGAGAGGACCCTTCATCGCGACTTCAATGTGTAGGAGCATTGGTAAAACCCACGAGAGAGACCTCAAAGAGACTTCAAATGTGTAGGGACAGTGGTAAACACCAGGGAAAGGGGGGGAAGGGGAGGGGTCAAAACCTCAATAGACTTCAAATGCTGTAGAGACAGTGGTAAACACCAGAGAGAGAACTCTAGAGACTTCAATGTGTAGGAGACAGTGGTAAACACCAGAGAGTAGACCTCAAGGAGACTTAAATGTGTAGGAGACAGAAAAAAAGTATGTAAACTGGTAAACACCAGTAGACGAGACCTCATGAGACTTTAGATGTGCTCAATAAGTGGCTTGTCGAGTTCAACCCAGGGACTATAATGTAAGGTATATGCATATAATAGACCATGGAATATGTAAATAATACATGTGAAGCCTTATTGTCCTAGTATAGGTCGATAAGCTTAAAACCCCAATTACCTTGCAATTTAATGCTGGACATGGATAAGAAGTCTATCAGTCACATGACTGTCAGGCTGTCAGGCTGTCGGGCTGTCAGGCTGTCAGGCTTCCCGGCTGTCGAAAAATCGTGTGTAAAAAATTTGTAATTTTCCCTAATGCAAATTATGGTTTTTATTAAGTAAGAAAATTTTTTTAAGTTTTAGCTTCCAGTGGCAAATAGTAATAAAGAATAGAAATTGAAAAATTTTTAGGGGTATTTTTGGGGAAGGACTTAAACCCTTCCATATATCCGCGCCTGTAGTTTTTGGGTTGGTAACGAACTTTCCTTTTTCTTATTGGTCCGGGTTGCCCCCTACGGGTGAAACATTGGATGGTTTTCCTTTACCCCCTGGCCCCTGTTCACTACCAGAAAATGGTATGGGTTAGTCATTTACACTTTTGTCCTTTAAAACCTGCATAAGTAGGTCCTGGTGTTTCTTTACCCCGGGTTCCCTGTTAAACTAGCAGAAGTGGGTACCTGGGTTTTAGTCATGTTAAAACCTTTTTCCTGTTAAAACTGCAGAAGTAGGTACCGGGGGTTTTAGTATGTTACACCTGGTGTTCCTTTCAACTAGCAGTAATAGGTACTTGGGGTATCATCTTAACCGGTGTCCCTTTTTCAACTAGCAAAAAGTGGACCTGGGTGTTAGTCTTTTGGGTGGGGGCATCCGGGGTACAAAATTAACCAAAGTTGTCTACATAACCGGGGAACTTTCTAGTAGTATGTACAGTGTCACTATGGTTTTATAAGTTGTGTCACGTACTAAAGAAATTTTAAAAAACTTTCCCCACCGTCTTCCTATACCTATATGCTGTAAATTCCCATCTTCAAATTATTCCAGCTGTCTGCATGTTCCCACTGTCTGCCAGTACCCAAGTGCAGTTTATATCCATTAACCCACCTTTTTTTAGCCCCTCAATTATACCCTGTCTGTTACTCTGGGGCCCGGGAATTTTCTCGCATTTCCTCCTCCCAGATATTTATGATGCTCCTTGTGTGACCTTTGTAATATTGCCCTGTGTGTGTGTGTTTTGTGTGTGGGGTTTTGGTGTGTGGGGTGTTGTTTTTGTTTTGGGGGTTGTGTTGTGTTGTGTGGTGTTGTACTACCTAGTTTACTAACTACTTGTGGTTCAGGGTCAATTCACGCTTCGGGTTTGGCCTTTTCCGGTCGCTACTGGGTCATTTTTTCCTGCTCCATGAGCTTTATCATACCCCTTCTTAAAACTATTATGGATTTCCCGCGTCCACTACATCACTTTTCCCAAATATTCCATTCCCGACAACTCTGTGCCCGTCTGGTCTTCAAATTCAAATTGTAACCCCTTATTTCTGTGTCCCCCTCTGGAAATCTCTTCCACCTTGTCGATTCCTCTCATTTTTATATTTTTTTCATATCACCCCTATCCTCCTCTTCTCCAGTGTCGTTAGGCGACTTCCCTTAAAGTCTCCCCCATAGGGCAAAACCCCCATTTGCCGGGGCTATTTTGTTGCAAACTTTTTCACTTTTTCTAATTTTTCCTTACGTGCTTGGCTGGGTTTGGGCTCCAAACTGGGTTTCATCTCCAATATGGGGCCAACTTCACGTTACGATATAAAAGTTCCTTATGGGGTTTGGAATGCGTTTTGATTTGCTAGGGGGCCCCTATCGCAGCAGTTATTTGGGTTATGTCCACCTCAGGGAAAAATTCCCGGTATTATATCACCCCAAGTTTCCTTTTTCCTGAGTGAGGTTTTGTAGTCTTGGCCCCCTAGATTTTACTCCGCACAGTCTTTTTTTTTGGGTTCCCCAAACTTCAAAACTTTGCCTTTTGGGGGGTTGAATCCAGGGCCCGTCTCTGGGCCAGGGCCCGCGCCCGTCCCCTTTATCCTTTTTTTATCAAACCTGGTCCTCCCTGATTGAATCTCGTAACTTCACATCATTTTCAAACAGGGACCTTCTGGATTTTTTCTATCATGTCTTTTACTCAGCGAAACAGCACCGGTCCTAGGTACCCCCCTGGAACCCCGCCCTCACAGGGGCCCCCTTGACACTTCGCCAGGGACCATGACTCGTGTTGCCTTCCCGAAGGTTTTCCCTGACCCACTCAGTGGTTTCCTATTATACCCGCCTGGTACTCCAGTTTTTCACTAAATTTGTGTGTGGAACTGTCAAAAAGGCCCTTTAATTGAAATTTAATTTATGTAAAAATCCAACTAACTTTTTTTAAAAAACATTTTTCTTAGGATCAAGGGAAAGAACTTTTTTTTTCTTAAATGAAAAAAAGGGAACCCAAATTTTAAAATTAAAAATACGACTTGGTTTAACATGACTCACGAAGTCGTAATGACACGATTTTTAAAAAAAACCAAAAACGGACGGGGATAGAACCCGCGATCAGAGAGACTCTCTGATCGCGGGTTCTACCCGTCCGGGATGGTTTATATTGGTTGGGGGAAAAGGGAATTTTTTTTGGAGGGGGGGCTACCCAAAAAATTTTTTTTTCTTCCATATGTCCAAAACATAACCGTCTCCGTTTTTACAAATTTATTTTTTATTGTGAATTTTTTTAAATTTAAAATCGAAACAATGTAAAAAGTTAACCAAAAAACCCAAAAAATCTTTTTTTTTTTTTTACGTTGTTTCTTGCAGAACTCCATTACACCACCCTTTAAAAAACAAACTCGTATAAACTTTTTATATTTAAACGGGAAAATTGCTCACTTTGAAAAAACCCTAAATTCTCATAAAGTAACCCCCGAACCCTTGTGTTGTGGTCTACAAGAGTCAGAGTCCCTGAAAAAAACCCAACCCCCTAAATTACCCCATTTTTTCATATAACATCAAAAACTACTAACTCTTGTGTTCTTATATTTAAAAATCTCTTCCCCAAACAATTTTGCACATAAGAAAACAAGGGGGGACATATCCGGTTTAGGATTTATAGGGAAAATCTCTCTCAAAATATTAACTTGTATGCTCCCGCTGATAAGTTTAATTCTTGGATGAAATTGTTATGTGTTAGGTTGAGAACAACGGCGACGAACTAAGGGGGGTACTCATTGGTACTGTCTGAGGTACAAGACGGAGTTGCTGAATTTGCGTAAAGGACCCACCAGAGGGGTCACAGATTCTGTGTGTCTTTGTTGACTGACGATGTGAAGAGCGTAATGAGATTACTCAAGCGACTTCAGATGCGTAGGCGACACGGCAAACATCCAGAGAGAGACCTCAAGAGCTTCAGATATGTAAGGAGACAGTGGTAAACACCAGAGAGAGACCTCAAAGAGACGTCTATCTAGTAGGAGACCAGTTGGTTCAAATCACCAAGTAGAGAAGCACCCGCAAGCAGGACTTCAGATCGTAGGAGACAGGCAAACAACCAGAGAGAGACTCTCAAGAGACTTCAGATTTGGAAGGTAGACAGTGGTAAACACCAAGAGAGACCTCAAGGAGACTTCAGATGTGTGGAGACAGTGGCAAACACCAGAGAGAGACACTCAAGAGGACTTCAGAGGCGTAGGAGACCAGGTGGCAAACAACCCAGAGAGAGAACCCTCAAGAGACTCAGATATTAGGAGACAGTGGGCAAACACCCAGAGAGACGACCAGACGTTAATCTCCCCCTCAAGAGACCTTCAGGATGGTAAGGAGACAGTGGCGAAACACCAGAGAGAGACCATCAAAGATCTTCAGATGCGTAGGAGACAGTGGCAAAACAATCCTAGAGATAGAGACCTCTCATCTAGAGACTTTCAGACAGCGATGAGCGGATACAGTGGTAACACCGACAGAGGCGATCTCGATAGACTTCATCTGTGTAAGATACAATGATAAACACCAAGAGAGATCTTGAACAGAGACTTCAGGTGTAAGAGACCCTGGAGTCACTTAAGTCGAGAGAGAAGTTTTCCGGGGGTGAACGCCCTCGATCGGCCGGTCTATTGACCGCGTGTGCCTCAGGTTGATTCTGGGCTGATCAACCAGGCTGTTTCCTGCTGGCCGCACTACTCCAACATAGAACCCTTCAACCAGGCTGGCAAGTACTGACTTAGGTGCCTGTCCAGTGGCGTGCTTGAAGACAGCCTGGGTCTATTGGTCATCCCCCTGATGTATACTGGGAGGCAGTTGAACAGTCTTGGGCCCCGGACACTTTATTGTGCTAGTGGCACCCCTGCTTTCATCGTATTAGTCCCTCTAGTATTTTTCCAGGTGTATATATCATATCTCTCTCTCGCCGTGCGTTTCCAGGAATACAGGTTTAGGAACCTCAAGCGCTGTCCAGTAATTGAGGTGTTTTTATCTCCGTTGGGTACGCGCCGTGAAGGTTCACCTGTACATTTTCTAGGTCAGCAATTTTCACCTGCCTTGAAAGGTGCTGTTATGTGCTGCAATATTCCAGCCTAGATAAACAAGTGACCTGAAGAGTTAGTCATCCATGGCTTGGGCCTTCCTCACAGTCTTTTTCGAAGGTATTCTCATTATCCATCCTGTCATTTTTCTAGCAGATGCGATTGATACAATGTTATGGTCCTTGAAGTGAGATCCCTCCGACATGATCACTCGCAGTCTATTCGACGTTGGTTTTATTCTCCGCATCTATTGGTGGGGTTGTGGAATTTTTTATAATACACTCTGATGAAAGTTTCAATCTTCCTCCACGTTTACCATATCAGAGAATTGAAATTTTCTCATCACTGACACTTCATTAGTATTTCCTGCACCCCCACATGAAAGATTTGGTTTATCTGATGTCTCCGCCTGGAGCCTTGCAGTGTCCAGAGTGGAAGATACTGTGAGGTAAATTCGGGTGTCACTGCAAAGAGAAGACACGGGGCTCTGCTTATATCCCTGTGGTATGTCCGATATGAGGGTGAGGAACAAGATGGGAGCCGAGTACTGTACCTTGTGGAACAGAGCTTTTTCACCGTAGCCGTGTCAGACTTTACACTCTGTTGACTACTACTCTTTGTGTTCTGTTTGCGGTGAACACCAGAGAGATCTCAAGAACTCAAAATGTGCGGAGACAGTGGTAAACACCAGAGAGAGACCTCAAAGACTTCAAATGTGTAGGAGACAGTGGGTAAACACCAAGAGAGACCTCAAGAGACTTCAATGTGTAGAACAGTGGTAAACACAGAGAGAGACCTCAGAGACTTCAAATGTGAAGGAGACAGTGGTAAACACCAGAAGAGACCTCAAGAGACTTCAAATGTGTAGGAGACAGTGGTAAAACACCAGAGAGAGACCTCAAGAGCTTCAAATGTGTAGGAGACAGTGTAAACACCAGAGAGAGACCTCAAGAGACTTCAAATGGTAGTGAACAGTGGTAAACACCAGAAGAGACCTCAAGAGACTTTAGGATGTGCTCAATAAGTGGGCTTTTCGAGTTCCAACCCCAGACTAATGTAAGGTTATGCATATAATAGACAATGAATATGTAAAATAATACATGTGAAAGCCTTAATGTCCCTCGTATAGTCGATAAGCTTTAAACCCAAATTAACCTTCTTGCAATTAATGCTGGACCATTGAAAGAAGTCTATCAGCAAGCAGACTGACAGGCCTGTCAGGCTGTCAGGCTGTCAGGCTGTCAGGCTGTCAGGCCTGTCAGGCTGTCTGAAAACGTGTGTAGAAAATTGATAATTTCCTTCCCCTAATGCAACATATATGGTTTTTTATTAGAGTAAGATAATAGTAATTTTAAGATAGTTTAGCTATCCAGTGGCGATAGTAATAACAGAATATTAAATAATTCAGCCAGAAAAAAAAAAATAATTTATGGAAGTTGTATTAAGTTGCCTGGGATAGGACTGTAACGGCATATTATCACAGTCCGCCTCGTAGCTGGGTTGGTAACGCACTTACCTCTCATATTGAGGTCCGTGCGTTCGCTCCCCGGTACGGTGAAAACATTGGATGTGTTTCCTTCTGACACCTGCTGTCCATGTTCACCTACCAGTAAGTTAGGTACTGGGGCGTTATCACCTTACACTATTGACCTGTAAACTAGGCAGTAATAGGTCCCCTGAGTGTTATGTCATGTTACACCTGGTGTCCCTGTTCTACTAGCAGTAAGTAGGTACCCTGGGGTGTTAGTCTATGTTTTACAACCTGGTGTTCCTGTTCAACTAGCAGTAAGTAGGTACCTGGGTGTTAGATTCAATGTTACAAAAACCTGGTGTTCCTGTTCGAACGAGCAGTAAGTAGTACCTGGGTGTTATCATCTTACACCTGGTGTCCCTGTTCAACTAGCAGTAAGTAGGTACCTGGGTGTTAGTCGGTTGGTGTGGGTGGCATCCCTGGGTAGCATCGCATTAACTAAGTTGCCTCAACTACATTACCAGGAACTTTCTATGTAGTATGTCACCCACCGGTGTCCATGCTCGAGCTATGGTACTGCTATAAGCGTGTGTCACGGACTTAAACACAGAAATCGTTATAAACTTCCCCCCACCTGTCCTCTCCTATATCTCCTACTCGCTTTCTGTCCAATCTACTCCATCTGTCTACTCTTATCTATTTAACTCTCCAGCAGACTTCTGAGCACGAGTGTTCCACCAACCCCTCTCCTGTCCTGCCAGTACCCACCGTCAGTTTATACCATCTAGCCACCCTATTTTCAGCTCCTCAATTACATACCACTCGTCATGTCATACTCAATTCCGGCCCGGAATTTTCTCGGCCATTTCCGCTACACAAATTATTGTATGATGCGCCCTTGTGCTGAACCTTTGCGTTAAGTGCATTGACCTGTGTGTGTAGAGTGTGTGTGCTTGTTGTGTGTGGTTGTGTGTGTGTGTGAGTGGGTGTGTGTTGTGTGTGTGTGTGTGTGGGTGTGTGTGTGTACTCACCTAGTTGTACTCAACTACTTGGGTTGCAGGGGTCAATTCACACTTACTGGCTTGGCCTTCTTCAATGGTCGCTACTAGGTCCACTTTTTCCCTGCGTCCCATGAGCTTTTATCAGACCTCTTCTTAAAGCTATGTACGATTGCTGCGTACCACTATCATTCACCTTTCTTCCAGACTATTCCACTTCCTGAACACTCCACGTTCGCCCTGATCTGAGACTCTTCTTCACTCTCACTCTAATTGTAATCCTTTCCACACTCTATTTTCTCGTGTCCCCATCCTGAACATCTCTATCCACCCTTGCGTCGGAATTCCTCTCACTGTATTTCTATATAGATGTTATCATCACCCCTATCTCTCCTCTTCTCCATGTCGTTAGGTCGACTTCCCTTAATGTGCATCTTCATAAGGCGCATACCCCTTAGGCATAATACCCTTAAGCTCCGCGAGGACTTAGTTTAGAGTCCGCCCAAATCTTTGCACTTACCTCTTAAACTGTCCCTTACCTGCTTGCGCTGGGTTTGGCCAAACTGGTGTTGCATACTCAAGATGGGCCTGACGTACACAGGTACAAGTATTAAAAGATCTTATGGATTTCGGAATGCTGTTCTGAGGTTTGGCTAGGGCGCCCCATCATCTCTGTCAGCAGTTTATTTGGTTGAATGTCCACCTCAGGAAATGTTCCCCGGTTATCAATACCTCACTTTCACCAAGATCCTCTTTCCATGAGTGTAAGGTTTGTCAGTCCTCTGGGCCCCCCTAGAATTTAACTCCGTCTACAGTCTTCCTTTGCCCTTCCCCAATCTTCAAGACTTTGCACTTGGTGTGGGTTGAACTTCCCACCAATCTCTGACCGAGGCCCTGCGCAGCACCTGTCTTGATGCTCTTTGTAGTCATACCCTGGTCCTTCCCTCTGAACTGAACTCCTCCAGCAACCTTCATCATCATCTTGATCAAACAGGGACACTTCTGAGTATTTTTTCTATCATGTCATTCACATACACAGAAACAGCACCGGTCCCCTAGGACTGACCCCTAAACTGCTCTTCCTCACGATGGTATCAGATGTACTCCTACAAGATGTTATTCCTCCTTAGCCCTATACACCAAATCACAGCTCCCTATCTCTTCTCTTGAATTCTATGAATTTACACAGTTCATATTCTCGTTTCCCTCCTTCCATAACTGATCGCGGTCTTCAACATTACTGCTTATCCTCCTAGGTACCACCGCTCGTCACAGGCGCCCACTTCTGACTCTTCGCCAGGTACCATGAATCGCTGTTGCCTCATCCGATAGGTATCCCTTGACCCACTGCAGTGGTTTACCTATTAATACCTGCCTGGTAACTTATTCCACTCCCCACAGTATTTTTGCACTAATCTTTGTGTGAAATCTGTCAAAAGGCCTAAGTTGAATTGAATTTATGTAAATTATCCAACATAAAGTCAGTTTACAATAAACATTATCTTATCGGAACTCAAGGGAAGAGAACTTTTTATTCTTAAATGAAAAAAGGTAACCTAAATTTAAATTACATATACGTACTATTCCTTGCTCATGTTAACATGACTCACGAAGTCGTAATGACACGATTGTAAACAAACCATACACGGACGGGATAGACCACCGCGATCAGAGAGACTCTCTGATCGCGGGTTCTATCCCCTCCGTTGGTACTGGCTTTATACTTGGTTAGGTTGATGACAGGCGTGGTATTTTTTTTCTGGATAGGGGGGACTACCAAAAATGTTTTCTTGCGCGCTGCACATATTGTCTCTAAAAACAACAAACCGGTCTCACCGCTGTCAACCATATCTATTTCTAAATTTCATCTTGTGAGACAATTTTATGATACCATACTCGAAACCTAATGTAAATGTTAACCAAACCCAAAAAATCTTTTTATTGTTAATTACGTTGTTTCTGCAGACTCCATATACACACACACACATACACAACAAACTCGTATAAACGTTCTATATTAAGCTGTAATATTGCATACACTTAAGAAAAAGACTTCCGACTTCATCATAAAGTAACCACCGAACCCCATTGCGATGCTTGTGTTCTACAAGAGTGCAGAGTCCCTGAAAACAATCCCAACCCCCTAAATTACAATCATTGTGGCGCACTATAACATCAAAATCTACAACACACCTGTGTCTATATATCTTTAAAAATCGCTTCCCCATCAACTTCTTGCACATAAGAAACAGAGGCCTCACACTATCACTGTGTTAGGATATATATTGGGAACTCGCCGCTCTCACACATATTTAACTTGGTATGCCCTGTGATAGTTTAATTACTTGGAGCTCCCAAACTTGTGCTCATTCTGAGCTACCTTATTATTGCGATTACAATGCGAAGACACAAAGCCATTGGAAACTCACAGTTTGGTAATCGTAATGGCAATCACTGTTGCACTCTTAAATAGTCATGATAATGTCCCAAATTGTAGGTGACCATGAACCCACACATATCTATGACGGTGTCCTTGATCTGTGTATTGAGCTTCACAAACACTACTCTCTTATGGTCGCGTTAGCTGTGAGTCTTCTCATCTGTAACAGGATCATTCTACGTCTGAATCATTTCCTAGGTTAATCGCTCTAGATATTGGTAATACTAATCCTCCCTGGTGGGATATTCAAACGGAACGTTTTAAATGTACCCAAGCTGATTCAGCATGATGAACTTTGTGATCACTCATGTGACTGACTGAGGTAAATAAATTCCAGAGTGTTCCTCTGTAAGACCTTTAAGACAATGATGCTTTCAGTGAGCAGTATTCAACTACTTAGAGCCGCCACTGAAACCTCTTGGTACTCTAAACCCCAACAAACCTTCCATAATAATCATACCTCCTATCAAAAACCAACTTATTACAATGATTCTACAACTTCGTACACTTGGAACCGTCGCTCGCACAGACTAGGGATCGTATTCCTAGCCTACTTATATAAACCATCGTACCCTCTCCTGGCAGAGGCCTCTTCCGCAAACTGCCCTTGACTACCGAGCCGCCAGAGAGCAATGACAGAGCTGACGGCAAACACAGCGACCTGTAGGAAACAATTTCTGGTCAACAGACGTTAATGAGTCTTCACCATTGATCATCCCCACTAGAGCCTGGGCAATGGAGGACATAAAATAGAATTAAGGGTAACAGAACTGGCAGCATCGCGCACCTCATCCCTTGCATAGGGCGAAGAGTTAGTCAGTGCTTGGCTGCCTACATCTAGCTATGACAATCTTCCCAGGACCACACAGCAAAATTACATGATAAATATGATGCAAGGGAAGACTCTGGTTGCTTTATGCTCAGTAGCCAGATGGATTGAGCACACATTCCTTCTTCACTACATATGACTTGCAATGCAGCCGACTAAACTAAGGGCAACTTCCACTTCGCCTGGTGAGGATTGCCTAGCACTACCACATACTCAGATTGCTGTATCGAGTAACCAGGTAATCCCCATTATACTCTGAATTATATACAACATCGAGCTATGTAACTGGGGACTGCTCCACAGCATCTCTGCGAGACCAACAGCCTCATCATTCCAATTTCCTAAGCCCAACTCAACAAAATCGATTTCGCCCAATCATCTACTATTAACTATCTAGCATGCTCGTCTGCACGAACCTTTTGAGAGATTGTATCTCTTAATCGTCTCATGTACAACAACAATCATCACAATTCTCTTGTCTCCCTTCCCGTTACATGGTTTCATGCATGGAAGGAGAGTGCATCATTATGCTTAGTCACGCACTCTTTTACACCTCACTCTTGGTGTCCCCTCTGCAACAGCTCCTACACTACACCTTCCTTGACCTTAAATCCGCTTTCGCGACAATGATAGCACCTACAGCGACATGGTACATGATATTAGTTGAAACTTGCCAGAATGGATGCTTAGGTAGGATGAACATTCTCCGCTGGATTAAACCTACCTGTCCAACAGAAAACTCGTCTGTGTTTGTTCCAGGTGACCAGAAAGTAATCTAAGACTTCGAATTAGGAACCCCACAGGGAGGTCGTGCCTCAGTCCCACACTGTTCTAATATCCTAAATTAAATGTATTCTTAATGCCTATGCCTAGTCAAGCCCCATAATTATGCGATTAGTTTTTGCTGATGATATAATGATTCACACCACCGGATTCTCCGAGACACCCCAAAACCTCTCTTACTCATCTGTCACCAACCCTCGTGTCAGACACTGGGTTGATTAACACCTACAGAGCGTAAAACAAAGTTACCCAATAGGCGTTCCTCCTCGTGACACAGAGCCGCACAGTTCGTCCAGATCCAATCTCCATGATAGGAGTTCTCTCTATCTAGACATATGTCTAACGCAGATACAGGTAGTCCAGAGCTCATTGAGGTTCCACTACTTGGACCTGTTGTAAGCAGACTTTTTTGTCGCATACAAAGAACGACTAAGAGCACTTAGAGTTGGGTGCGACGGGCTCATTCAACCCCAGGTAATGGCGCTAATGTTTAAGGAAACTTGGTCTGGAAAAATTATGTAGACGAGGCTTATAACATACATAATTGCGAGATTGTCTTCATGCTGCGCACTATCTTGCTCCTTGTGTCTGACTGGAAGCTTGGAGGCTGAAAAACTGCAGAAACGAAGCAATGAGATCATCCTACGGGATGGCACCTCGTACATCTCGCCTGCCAAAATTTTAAATATGTAAAAAGAACTTGAATATCCAAGCATCAGAGAGCGTGTTACTGAAAGAAATATCCTAATTGGGGTTAATATGCTCAGGCAAGCTCATTCAAACCCCCTCACAAAGCCCCAAACTTTCCTCAGCCTGGTGAACACTCCCCAATGGATCGAAAAAGACTGGAACCGACCTCCCGCATGCAATCAGATACATGATTCTATGTCAAGTACGGCAACAGCGGCACTTCTCCTTCTTCTTCTCTCCGCTCCCATGGAATATTACCCCCCCATTCCAAACTAACACATTCAATACAATGTCCCCCAAACTACTTCTTAAATCACAACCAAAACTTCGCGGCCTGAACCAAAAACGACGAGCGGCACTTGAAGCGTATTACGCGATAACTCTCTAGTCCACACAGCACAAACAGACCTCGCAATTACCTTTACGTCTGATTGGTTCTGTTCACTATCAGATCACACTGTGCAAGCTGGTAGTCGCTGGGCTGATGGTGCGATACAACAACTGCACTGGCCTCTCTTATAAGACACAATTGGAGCAATCTACGCAATCAATATATTGGGGTCCTCATACCCTTCAGACACAGAACTTAGACATTTTCTGCCAATACTCCTTGCAGCTGAAAATGTCATCTATGTATCAAAGATTGACAGTTTAATTGTAACTGATATGTCTCTGTCCCATCTCTCAGAAACAATGGCTTCGTCTCAACTCTAAGCATATAGAAATTAGTGGAGCAAATGGGGGATAAGATCATGCTTGTGTCCAGAAGCCAGACACCAGGTCTATGTAAGAATATGTCGGACACTGGAGTCTGCATACAGTGCCATGCATGTGAGTGACGATCGCATCTCACATTGGTCTTCAGATGCATGATAGCAACTGAATAAATTTGAGGTTGTCAAATAATCCCTGAAATAGGTCGTAGGTGCTGTTTATGAGACAGAAAAAGACACCTCATCCTAACCAATAGGCAAAACAGTTTACAGTTTCTGTTTCACAGTCATCTGGCAGGACAGCTAAAGTACTTCCCTGGGTGGTTGCTGTCTAAAGCTGTCAACAACCTACAAATTACTATCAAATTGTGACAAGAATTACATAGAAATTTCCTTGTAAAGCTTACAATGTGTGGATCAACATATAAAATTATTCATTACAAAGGACCCCATGAAGCGGAGGTGTGCAGGTTGTGGACGCTGGCCCAGGCAGTTCCAGCGATAGCACTTCTAACAATATGTACAAATACTAAAGCAAGAGTCGTCTATAAAGGCTAGAGCCCCACCAAGTGATAAAATGGCGTAGTATTAAGAAGCATAGCAATATGTTCAAGCAATAAAGTGTAGCATTAAAAGTTGCAGCAAATTAAGTTTCAGACGATAAAAGTGTAGCATAGTGTAGCAAGTCGCCAATCTTTCCACCCTTCACCTCCACCCTCTGGCCAGCATCTGCTCTCCAAAGTAAATACGTAACTTTTATAAAACCGGAATTCTGCTGGAATGAATTAATGCATTCTATAAATTTCAATGAGGAAAATTTATTTGATATACTACAAGCATTTGAGTGTACGAGGCTGGTCACGGAATGGATTAACCTCGTAAGTCAGGTACCACTGTACATCAATGCATACTGATGTAAAATTAGGTAACAGACTGAGAATCGGTAGGTACTGTCTACAAAAACATATAACAATATTACATTAGTAAATTACATAATGGGCTGGTTTATTTCGGCATGATACGCCGTTTTCTATAGAACTCTCTAGTTGGGAGAGTATTTTCAAGCAAACTTAGAACTAACCTAAGATTATTAGGGCAAAACTATATTAGGAATTTTATGTTTAAAGTCATTTGGGTGAGTGTTTTAGTGTAAAATAGGGAAATTACAGATAACGAGAGCAAATCTATTTTATTTGGATGTGTTCACAATACAAAAAAAGAGGACAGGTGGTTTTCAACAATAATTAGCTTAAGGATGGGGGTGTGTAAGAGATACGGTGTTTTTTTAAGCGGTACTTTCGAAAATGGTGATGAGTCTGCGGTTTTGAGAGTTTTTCCGGGCAGGGAGTTTCCAGCTTTTAGGCCTTATCTTGTACACTCAGATTTTAGGCCTTTCACGTGTACACTGATTTTTTTGTTAGAATTTAGCCAGACATGAGGAAAGTCATAAAGATTTTTGGTGTCTGGTATTGTGTCTATGGGTCCTGTTGAAACTATTAAGAAAGTGTTTAGTTTCAGGGTTAATATTAGAATTTTATGGTTCCTGTACAGTGAGTAAGGTTAGGTCTTTGAAAGTGGGGAGAGGTTTTTGTCCCTAGCATTGGGATTGCTTGATAATTTCTGCTGCAGCTTTTTGTTGGTTTTATTGGCTTTAGGGGGTTGTTGCTGTGATCCCCAGGCACAAACAGCATAGGTGAGATAGGGATAGATGAGTGAATAGTAGAGTAGGGCTGATCGTGTACATAATATAGATAAACGAATTTGAATAATTGACCACTTCACAGAGGATTTATTATTTTGCACTAATCAAAACCTGGCTGTATTTGTTAAACTTACCCCATTTCTTTTCAGTTTAAGACAATGTTTATCCACACTACTACTACCACCAAAATATATTATCACTCATCATCCCAGTGAGACCTCCAGGACCTTCACAGCATGGCCCAATAGACCAACTGCCGTGCATTTCTAATTCTCTGTTTAAATATTATGCACCATCAAGTATTGTCCATTAGGTTTAAAAAAGCCCGCAGGCAAAATGTTGTCCAGAATAAAATTTCCATTGGTGTGTTTTTTTGTCTTTATAAGTCACAATAACTACAAGATTGATAAACCCCAATCTTCCTGCATGAATTCAAATTGTTGACCTTATAATTCCTCATGATAACTCTCTTAGCCAGATGCCTACACTGGTGGGACCTATACCATGGTATCTACATCTGCACTTACACAAGGTGGCCTAGTGCTGGCATCTACACAGTAGCTTGTGCTGGTGCCTGCCCTCACAAATATACCTGACACTAGTCTTTTCATCTGTTCTTGGTCTCATCATGAACTCCTTCCTTTGGTCATGTATATCTCTTGTTAATCTGACAAGACTTGACAGATATGCAGTATCAGCATTGCACCAATTGTTATTTGTAATGACACAGCTACCTAATTAGCATTTAAATTCGTGTAAAATTGTAAATTTTGTTCACTGAAAGTAGGGTTACATAATTCATAATCACAAAATTTACTGCTAATCATGGAAATACAGGACACTAATTTGACAATGCTCCACGTTTGCCACACCTGAACTTACAAATTGGTTACTGATAAACAAAACATTTACAAATTCATTTTAATTTTAAAACACTAAACGAAGCAGAATGTGCATCAAACATACCTATCCTTTGTACTATTGTTTTCTAAAGAACAGATGTTAGAAAACTAAATAAAAAAAAAAAAAAAAAAAAAAAAGAATGCAACTTGTTTGTGAATTTGTAAGTTAGTCGATAGCTTTTATATGTAATCCCCATACCCATCCATGGGTGTTGGTGAAAAAATTCAGTGTTTATATTAATAGGTCCTGGGATGGCTCCAACATTTTTATAGCTAAGCAAATTGCAGTAATATAATATAATAATAAATAAAATATAATAATAATAATAATAATAATAGTGAACTACAGTATTTTACATAATTTAAAAGCTTTACAAATTGTGAACCATTGTAATAAATTGTTTTATACAGATATGAATTTCAATTATCAAATGTTAAAAAAACTGAGACCGTAATTTTTTATAAAACAGCGACTTGCAGTGTTTTTTCTATGTTTTTTTATAGTTGTATTTGCAATTTCTTGGTCTCATTTGATAGAATGAAAGATATGGTTAAAGAAACAGAGATGATTTTGATTGGTTTTAAGGTACTGGAAATGGTTGAAAACTGAGTCTCAAAGTTTTGAGGAAATGGTAAATTTTTGCCAATGGTTCAAGATAAACAAATGACCTCACACGTCTAGCTACACACCAGCTGGGTGGGTCAAATAATATATTCACAAATGTGGTTTGATATTATTTATACAATTATACTAATATTGCATAACATAGATCTTCTTTTTTTTTTTTGGTTTGGAATAAAAATTCATTTGTGAATAAAAATAAAAATGAAATTCATTTGTAAAGCCTTAAAATGTAACTAATGAACAGAGAAATTTAGTTTATGCCAGGAATACCTGCACTGTTTATTCGGACCCTATTTTTGAAATAGGAAATTTTGAACTTTCATTAAATTGGCCAAATTACCATTTTCGATCATTTATTTTGTAGTTGAAACAGTTTGACAGTGGCGATCTCTTGGTGCTCAATTGATTGTATAGAAGTATAATAGAGAAATAGCTAAGAAAATTGGGTCAACTGGAATAATGTAATTGGCCTAAAATGGGAGTCAAAGTTGGCAAAATCACCAATGCGTAAATAGAGAATCAAAATTCGCAAGAGCATAATTTCGTCCAATTTTCCATCAATTTTTGTACTTTTTTGTTTTATGACCTTCAGAAAAAGATTCTCTACCATTTCATAAAAAAAATATGATTTTTTTTTTTAAATTCTGGACCCTGGTGCACACATTGAAATTTGGCCTTTGACCCTGACAGGGTTAATGGTTAGTTTTGGAAAATGTGGTTGAATCTGCAGTTTCTAGAGTTTTCAGGCAGGGAGTTTCCAGATTCCTAGGCCCTTTTTAATGTACCATCAAAATTTATGGTCCTGTTGCAACTATCAAGAAATTGTTTTTAATTCCGGGTTAAATTAGAGTTTTTGGTTCTGTAAATGAAGACAGCACAACAGTACGTATGAAATGTTGCTGACGGTGATAGGTATGGTCCTTTTGAAGAGTGGGGGTGTGTGCCTGTCCTTCCATTGGATTTCGTGATAATTCTTACTGTGGCTTTCTGTTGGGTTATTTTTTTAATAAAAATATTGCCCTTAGTAGGTTGGTAGACAGCAACCACCCAGGGAGGTACTGACCGTCCTGCCAAGTGAATGTAAACAAAAGCCTGTAATTATTGACATGATGGTAGGAATTGCTGTGTCTTTGGTCTGTCTCATAGGAATATGCAAGATTAAGGTAAGTTCCTTGCTACTCTACTTTACACTTAGGTCACAATACACATACATGTACACGTTTATTTATACACACGGAACACCTGAGTTTTTTCTTTGATTTTATCTTAATAGTTTCTTGGCTATTACTTTCTTTTATTCCATAGGGAAGTGGAATAAGAATCTTTCCTCCTAAGCCATGCGTGTGGTAAACGTCAACTAAAATGCCGGGAACAATGGCTAGTAACCCCTTTTCCTGTTAAAGATTACTAAAATGAATAAGAAGAAGAAAATTGTCCAAGTGGGAAGTCTGAATGGGCGAGGATGTGTGCAAATGATAAGAAAGAAATGATTGTGGATGTTATGAATGAGAAAAGCTGGATGTCCTGGCTTTAAGTGAAACCGAAGCTGAAGGGGTGGGAGAGTTTCAATGAGAGGAATAAATGGAATTAAGGTTCAGGGGTTTTCAAATAGAGTTAGAGCTAAAGAAGGAGTAGCAATAAGTTGAAGGATAAGCATGGCAGGAAAAGAGGGACTATAAAATGTATTAATTCAAGATTATGTGGAGTAAAATAAAGATTGGATGTGAAAATGGTTTTATAGGAAGCGTGATGCACCTGGAGAAGAAAGAAGTGTAGAGGAATAGAGATATTTTGGGAAATGTTGAGTTGAATGCGTTGGGAGGGCTTTGAATCAAGTTGAGAGTAATGGTGGTTGGGATTTCAATGCTAATGTGGTCAAAATGTTATGGAGGGAGTATAGGTAAAATTTTGGGGTGCCAGGCTAAATGTAAATGGGGAGCCTTTAATTGAGCTATGTGTAGAAAGAGATTTGGTAATAATAATAAAACATATTTTTATGAAAAAGAGGAATAAATAAATATACAAGGTATGAGTTAGCACATAATGGAACGTAGTTTTTTAGAATAATGTATTGGTGGATACAAGGTTGATGGTAGGCTCCAGGATGCACATGTTTATAGAGGGGCAACTGATATATTCGGATTCATTAGTTAGTTGTACTACAGTTTCGAGTAGAGGTAGATGGGAAAAAAAGATGGAAAGGTGGCAACACAGTAAGAAGGGAGGTGAAAGTGTAAAAACTAAGGGAGGAGGAAGTTCGGGAGATAAAACGTCTGTTGGCAGAAAGGTGGGCTAGTGGCATAAGATGAGTAGTAGGGGGGTTGAAGAGGGTTGGAATAGTTTAAAAATGCAGTATTAAATGTGGGCGAAGTTGTGGTTATAGGAGGGTGGGGGCAGTGGAAAGAGGAGTGATTGGTGGAATGAATGAAGTAAAGGGTGTGATAAAAAGAGAAAAAGTAGCTTTATGAGAGGGTTTTTACAAAGCAGAAGTGTTATAAGAAGAGCAGAGTATATGGAGAGTAAAAGAAAGGTGAAAGGGGTGGTGAGAGAGTGTTAAAAGGAGAGCAGATGATAGAGTGGGAGAGGCACTGTCAAGAAATTTTAATAAAAAATAAGAAAAAATTTTGGAGTGAGTTAAACAAGTTAAGAAAGCCTAGGGAAGTATGGATTTGTCAGTTAAAAACAGAGTAGGGGAGTTAGTAGATGGGGAGAGGGAGGTATTAGGTAGATGGTGAGAATATTTTGGAGGAACTTTTAAATGTTGGGGAAGAAAGGGGGCGGTAATTTCATGTACGGGTCAGGGAGGTAACCATCTTTTAGGAGTGAAGAAGAGCAGAATGTAAGTGTGGGGAGGTACGCGAGGCATTACGTAGAATGAAAGGGGGGTAAAGCAGCTGGAACTGATGGGGTCATGACAGAAATGTTAAAAGCAGGGGGGGAATAAAGTGTTGGAGTGGTTTTGGTACTTTGTTTAATAAATGTATGAAAAGAGGGGAAGGTACCTAGGGATTGGTGGAGACATGTATAGTCCCTTTATATAAAGGGAAAAGGGGACAAAAGAGACTGTAAAAATTATAGAGGAACAAATTTATTGAGTATACCAGGAAAAGTGTACGGTTTGGGTTATAATTGAAAGAATTAAGGTAAGACAGAATGTAGGGTTTCGGATGAGCAAGGAGGTTTCAGAGTGGGGTAGGGGTGGGTAGATCAAGTGTTTACATTGAAGCATATATGGAACAGTATTTAGATAAAGGTAGGGGAAATTTTTATTGCCCTTTATGGATTTAGAAAAGGCATATGATAGAGTGGATTTGGGGAGCAATGTGGCAGATGTTGCAAGTACAGTGGACCCCCGCATAACGATTACCTCCAAATGCGACCAATTATGTAAGTGTGTATAAATAAACGTGTACATGTAATGTGTAGTGTGACCTAAGTGTAAGTAGAAGTAGCAAGCATACCTGTAATCTTGCATATTTTTGAGACAGACAAAAGACACCAGCAATCCTACCATCATGTAAAACAATTCCCGGTTTCGTTTTACACTCATTTGGCAGGATTTTAGTCCCTTCCCTGGATGGTTGCTGTCTCCCAACCTACTCCTACACTGGTTTAAAATACCCCGGGTTTTTTTTTTAAGTGTTTTAAAAATCACGGGTGATTTTCTGTGGGTTTCGGTTGGTGCAAATAAAAGGGGAAAACCACTAAAAAATTATTTTTTTTTTTTTTATTAACAAAATGGGCCCCTTTCCCCCCAAAACTTTGGGGGCCCCCAAAAAGGAAAAAAAAAACTTTCATTTTTTCATTCATTTCCTCACTGTTTGCCGAAGGGTCCCTTTTTACCCCCCTAAAGGTTTTAAAACTAAAACCCGTAACACCCCCCTTCAGGGGTGCGGACCTCTCCCTTCCAATTCCGGGGCTAAAGGGCCGGGACCTGGATTTCCGGCCCCTTTAAAATTTTACTTTGCTCACACTCGAATAGCCGTCAAGTATTAAAAACCATTTATCTCCATTCACTTTATAAAAATACATAAACGCATGTTCCCTGGAAGCCCAAAAAACCCCTCGCAAAAAAAAAACCCCCAACCCTTTCCTAGTGACCCCCCTCCTCCCCTTCCCCCTCCACTAGAGATTTATACACTCTGGGAAAGTCCTTTCCCTTTTGTTCCTTCCTTTACATTTTCCAAAATTCCCCTAAAAAACCCCTCCTCAGCCCTCTGGATAATATTTTTTAAAATTTTTGGGGAATAAATAGTAAAATTTCTCCCCAGGACACCATGATTTCCCCTACAGAAAAAACCTCTATCAAGAAACCGTTCCCTTTTTGTTCAGTGGGAATTGTGTTGGCCTTTCGTTTTTCCCTCCCCTGGCTGGGAAAACGTTAGGGGTTTTTTCAAACCAGTGGCCCAAAATTGGTAAGTTAATATGTACCGGGAAATTTAGTAGGGCCACTACATGTAACTATTGTATTAAAAAAATGTATTAAAACCCACCCCCCAACTTTCTTTTAGTCACAAAAAAAACCCCAAAAATTGCTAAGTACACTTTAAAAAAAATTACCAAAAAATAACTGGTTTTTGTTGTTTTTTAAATATTCTTTTTTCCCTTTCTTTAAATTTGCACCAGCCATACCCCAAACTGAGGTGGGGTCCCAAAAGGGGAAAAAACAAAATTTTCCCCCTTTCCCTAAATTTAGAAATATATACGGAGAAAGGGTTCCCCCACCCCCTTGCTCCCAGATTTTAGTCGCCCCCCTTTCTTACGCCGCATGGCTTACGGAGGAAAAAAATTCTGTTTCACTTCCCCTTTGGAGATAAGAGGAAATAAACAAAACAAGAACTAAAAAAAAAAATAAAAGGGGAAAACCCAGGGGGGGTTGTAATACGTAAAATCTTGTACATGTATTTTTAGTGTGCCTTTAAGTGTAAGTAAAAGGGTACAAGATGAAACCTGAAACCCCTTCCCATTTTTAAAAGCGGACGGGAAAAAAAAGGACACCCAGCAATCCTACCATAAAGGGTTAAAAAAAATTACAGGCTTTCTTTTAAAACACTCACTTTCCCCAGGATGGTAGTACCCCCCTTTGGGTAGTTGCTGTTCCCAACCTACAAACCTAGGTGTAAAAAATATTTTTAACTAATTTTAGGTCCTTTTTGGTGTAGAGTGGTGTAGGGTTGTGGGAAATCAAGGAGGCATTTTTTCCTCCCAACCTAAAGTGTTTTAAAGGGTCGCACTTATCTCAAAAGTAAAAACAATAATTCGAAAAAAGTAAAAATACCTCTGTAAAGTATGTTCAAAAATTTTTTAAATTTAAAAAAATAAATAAAATAAATCTTTTTGTTGTATTTTCAAAACCCCAAATTTTCCTGTATGTCAAAGAATTTTATAAGATAAATTTTTTCCCCAAAAGGGAAAAGGAAGTTATCCACGCAATTCCAGGATGATGGAAATGGGTTTTAAATACTTTTTTCATAAGGGCCCAAATGCCCCAAAAGCCCAAATTTTTTTTCCAAGGAAAACTGGCCCCCCAAATTACTATTTTTTTATTTATAATTAATTTTTGGGAGGGGGTGTGTGGACCCGGTGTTTAAAAGTGAAACATATAAGGGGAAAAAGGGATTTTAAATAAGGCCCAAAAAGGTTTTGGGCATTTATGGGGTTTGGAAAAAAAAAGGGGGTTTTGACAGGGGGGAAAGGGGGGGCAAAAAAGTGGCAGATGTTGGGAAGTGTATGGTGGGGGAGGAGGTGGTTACTGAAAGCAGGGGAAAAAGTTTTTTTCGAGGATTGTGAGGGTCCCAAATTTTTTTTATGTAGGGGAAAAAAGGGGAAATTTTTTTCCCCGTAAAAAAAAGGCCCGACAAGGGTGTTGGATGTCACCGTGGTTGGGTTTTAAAAAATTTATAATGGGGGTTTTTAAAAAGAAGTAAATTTGGGGGGTTTTGGCAAGAGGCGTGGAGGGCAAAAGAAAAGAATCCCCCACAAAATGGGAGTTGTCACAGCTCTCTTTGTGATGGGCACTGTGCCTTTTGGGGGATTTTGAAAAGAAGTGCAAAAATTGGGGTGAATTTGGTAGGGTGTTCCCAAAAAAAAGAAAATTAAGGTGAATACAGGAAAAAAGTTAAGGGTTTTGAGGATAACAAAAAAATTAAAGGGGATGAAAAAATTGGGAAAATTTAGATTGGAGGGGGGAGAGTAGGAGGGGGGTGAAAGTATTCAGATATTTGGGAGTGGACGGGTCCCCCCGGAGGGGCTATGAAAAATGAAAGGGGGAATCTTTGAATTGATGAGGAAAAAAGAGTTTAGTGGGTTTCACTTAGGGGGTTGTGGGAACAAAAAGAAAATTTTTTCCTTTGGGGGCAAAAAAGGGGGAATGTATTTAGAGTTTGTTTTACCAACGCTTTTTATATGGGTGTGAAGGTGGGTGATAAAAAAGTTCCAAGGGGCCCAGGAGGGAAGGGGTGGGGAAAACCCGTGGAAAATGTCATGTTGAGGGCAATGTGTGGGGTGTAATTATAATGCAGAGAATTCCTAGTTTTGGGAAATTAGGGGGAGGGGCGGGAAATTTCCAAAAATTTTTGTCCAGAGGGCTGGGAAGGGTTTTTTTTTGAGGTGGTTCGGACATGTAGAAAGAATGGACGAAACAGAAAAGCTTTAAGAGTTATCAGTTTTCCCGAGTGGAAGGGAAAGGGGGGGGGGTAGGGGGTCGGCCTAGGAAAGGGTTTGGAGGGGAGGGGGTAAAAAGGGGGTTTTTTGTGCGAGGGGTTTGGGCTTTCCCGCAGGCAACATGCGGGGATCGTTTTTATGGAGTTTAATGGAGACAAATTTGGTTTTTTAAAACTGACTGCTGTTGGGGTGTAGCAAAAATAAAATTTATTTAAGGGGATTCAGGGGGGAAAACCGGGAAGGGCCCGGGCTTTAGTCCCGGAGAAGGGAAAAAAATACAGTGCCCGCACTCTGGGAAAGGGGGGGTGTTTTAAAGTTTCAGTTTAAAAAATTTTAGTGTAAAACACCCTTTCTGGCATACAGTGATGGATGAAAAAGATGGTTTTAAAAATTTTTCTTTTTCGGGCCAAAAACCCCGCCCTTTGGGGGGGAATCCCGGGGGGTGTGATAATAAAATTTAAAAAAAAAAAAATAATTAATTTGGACATGATACAAAAGAAAATACAAAAAAACCAAATGGTTTTAAAGTGTAACATGCCAAAAGCCCCTTGTATGCAGAGCATTATGGGCAGGCTTAAAATTAACTTAATATTAACTAAGCAATGATATATTCAGTGGAAAAATTATAGTAAACAAATAACAATTAAGCACAAATGAGTACAATGGACCCCCGGTTCACGATATTAATCCGTTCCTGAGAGCTCATCGTAAACCAAAATTATCGGAAAGCGAATCAATATTCCCCATAAGAAATATTTTTTTATTTTTTTTATTATCACATTGGCCGATTCCCACCAAGGCAGGGTGGCCCGAAAAAGAAAAACTTTCACCATCATTCACTCCATCACTGTCTTGCCAGAAGGGTGCTTTACACTACACTTTTTAAACTGCAACATTAACACCCCTCCTTCAGAGTGCAGGCACTCTGAAGGAGGGGTGTTATTCCCCATACGAAATAATGGAAATCAAATTAATCCATGCAAGACACCCAAAAGTATGAAAAAAAATTTTTACCACATGATATATTAAGTTTAATGCAATATAATAATTACAATAACAATAATAACAATAGAATAATCACAATAGAATAATTGACACTTACCTTTAATGAAGATCTGGTGATGATTGATGGGATGGGAGGAGGGGAGAGTGTCAAAGTTTTTAATGTTTAAAAGGGGAATCCCCCTCCATTAGGACTTGAGGTAGCAAGTCCTTTTCCGGGGTTACTTCCCTTCTTCTTTTAATGCCACTAGGACCAGCTTGAGAGTCACTGGACTTCTGTCGCACAACATATCTGTCCATAGAGGCCTGTACCTCTCGTTCCTTTATGACTTTCCTAAAGTGGTTCACAACATTGTCAGTGTACAGGTTGCCAACACGGCTTGCAGTAGCTGTGTCAGGGTGATTTTTCATCAAAAAAAGGTTTGCACTTCAAGCCACTTTGCACACATTTCCTTAATTTCAATAGTCATTAGCACCCTTGGTCTCGATGGGTTGGCACTAGAAGCTTTCTTGGGGCCCATGGTGACTTATTTTGCAGAAGCAAGCACCAAAAACAGTGATAATATGGATAATATAGAATGTACCGAATGTATCCTTAGATGCGCGCACACTGGCTGGCTTGTAAACACTGGACACGTCTCGTACGAATCGTATCGCATACCGAGTTTTGTAACGGGAACCGAGGCAAATTTTTTGCGATATAATGCTTCGGATACTGGATTTATCGGATACCGATGGCTTCGCGAACCAGGGGTCCACTGTATTTCAAAGACAGGTCATATGGTCATTTACTGAGTTGCTGTGCATTCAGTAGAATGGAGTATTTTGTTAGGTAATGTAATTAAAAAAAAAACAAAGTTTGATAGGACCACAGGTTAACCCCTTGACTGTCGCGGTCATATATATATATATATACGTCATAGGAGATACCGTGTTTGACCTATCTATACACATAAATTCTAGCGGCTTCAAATCAAGCAGGAGAAAGCTGGTAGGTCCACATGTGAGAGAATGGGTCTCCATGGTCAGTGTGCACCATATAAAAAAAATTGGGGAGCCAGTGGTGCATTGTGGGAATGCCATTTCAGTCGTCCTTTTTCAGCATGTCTAGCAGTAAGAAATATGTGACTCCCCAGCAAATCTGGGACTCTTCTCTTCCCAAGTGATGCTCTAACACAGATGGAAGTGTCAGTGAAGATCAATTTCATGATTTAGAGGAGTTTGAGACCAAAAGCAATGGAGGAGGGAGGAGGAGGAGGAGGAGAAGAGGAAGAGGAGGAGGAGCAGCAGCAGGAGGAGAAGCAGCAGGAGGAGCAGCAGCAGGAGGAGCAGCAGCAGCAGCAGGAGGAGCAGCAGCAGCAGCAGCAGGAGGAGGAGGAGAAGAGGAGGAGGAGAAGAGGAGGAGGAGAAGAGGAGGAGGAGGAGCAGCAGCAGCAGGAGGAGGAGGAGGAGGAGGAGGAGAGGAGGAGGAGAGAAGAGGAAGAGGAGGAGGAGCAGCAGCAGGAGGAGAAGCAGCAGGAGGAGCAGCAGCAGGAGGAGCAGCAGAAGAGGAGGAGGAGAAGAAGAGGAGGAGGAGAAGAGGAAGAGCAGCAGGAGCAGCAGCAGGAGAAGAAGAGAGGAGGAGAAGAAGAGGAGGAGGAGAAGAAGAGGAGGAGGAGGGAGAAGAAGAGGAGGAGGAGAAGAGGAAGAGCAGCAGGAGCAGCAGCAGCAGCAGCAGGAGAAGGAGGAGGAGGAGGAGGAGGAGGAGGAGGAGGAGGAGGAGGAGGAGGAGGAGGAGGAGGAGGAGGAGGAGGAGGAGGAGGAGGAGGAGGAGGAGGAGGAGGAGGAGGAGGAGGAGGAGGAGGAGGAGGAGGAGGAGGAGGAGGAGGAGGAGGAGGAGAGGAGCGAGCAGCAGCAGCAGCAGCAGCAGCAGCAGCAGCAGCAGCAGCAGCAGCAGGCAGCAGCAGCAGCAGCAGCAGCAGCAGCAGCGCAGCAGCAGCAGCAGCAGCAGCAGCAGCAGCAGCAGCAGCAGCGCAGCAGCAGCAGCAGCAGCACAGCAGCAGCAGCAGCAGCAGCACAGCAGCAGCAGCAGCGAGCAGCAGCACAGCAGCAGAGCAGCAGCAGCAGCAGCAAGCAGCAGCAGCAGCAGCAGCAGCCAGCAGCAGCAGCAGCAGCAGCAGCAGCAGCAGCAGCAGCAGCAGCAGCAGCAGCAAGCAGCAGCAGCAGCAGCAGCAGCAGCAGCAGCAGCAGCAGCAGGCGAGCAGCAGCAGCAGCAGCAGCAGCAGCAGCAGCAGCAGCACGCAGCAGAGCAGCAGCAGCAGCAGCAGCAGCAGCAGCAGCAGCAGCAGCAGCAGCAGCAGCAGCCAGCAGCAGCAGCAGCAGCAGCAAGCAGCAGCAGCAGCAGCAGCAGCGCAGCAAGCACAGCAGCAGCAGCAGCAGCAGCAGCAGCAGCAGCAGCAGCAGCAGCAGCAGCAGCAGCAGCAGCAGCAGCAGCAGCAGCAGCAGCAGCAGCAGCAGCAGCAGCAGAAGAAGAAGAAGAAGAAGAAGAAGAAGAAGAAGAAGAAGAAGAAGAAGAAGAAGAAGAAGAAGAAGAAGAAGAAGAAGAAGAAGAAGAAGAAGAAGAAGAAGAAGAAGAAGAAATAATAATACTACATAATAATAATAATACATAATAATATATAATACTGTGTAATATGTTCCCTTGAAGCATGAAAAACAGTCCACCCCATGACAGTGACAAGATAAGGGAAGATAACATCGGATAAGAGCTGACGTTTGATGAGGGTAAACGAGGGTGGGGGAGGATGCAGCTGATAAGAAAAGATTAGATGACCATCGCCCTCCCTTTGTTTTTGCTGGTACACAAACATTTCTGTGTGTCTGTCTGTCAAGCTCCCTGTCTATCCGTTTAGCTCTCTGTCTCAGAGAGAGCCACAAGACTGCGTCATCATCACGTTTACTCACATCTTCAAGCAGAGTATAGCACTTTGTCTGGATTTTTTGGGCTATCCTAGGTAATTTACACTATGTATACTTGTATTTATGTGTACCTGTGAGACAGAGATAGACAGACAGATAGAAAGAGAGAGACTGAGGGAGAAAGATAATTAGATAGAATGGAGGAGAAGCAGCATCCGACCCCATTGTTTTGACAGGTGGTAGGGGGAGTGAGTAATGAGATAATATGTCATTTTGACAGCTGCCGACTCCTGTCATTTTGACAGCTGCCGACTCCTGACTCAAAACAATTATAAGCCACACACTTGCACACAAGAAAAGCTTGCTGAATGAAGAAAATAGCAGTTATATGAAAGTATCTAGTGACTATATATGTGTACAGTATATATATTACAGAAACCAGAAGGAAGAATGGAAGGCAGAAATGAAGGAAGGACGAGATGAAAGGAAAAAAGTAAGGAAAGATGAAGGAATGTAGGAAGGAAGGTAGGAAAGGAATGCAGGAAGGAATGATGACACACGACCATTTACCTAGGATAACTACATAACACAACTGCCTGCTAATACTTTGAAGAAAACTGCTCAGACGAGGTGTTTTGTCTTTGCACATAAAAAAAAAAACTTCCACAAAATGCACACACACTGGTTTTATGTGTAAGGAGTGTAAAACACCGTTGTGTATGAAAACATGTTTCAAAGAGTTCCACAAGCTGCAGAACTTCTAGGAATATATTCGGTGACTGTACACTGGTATATATATTATAGAACAATAGTAATAAACAATTTTTTGTATTGTCTGTCTTTGTAAACAAGTTTTGTAAACAATATATTGATAATTATGTTTGTGTGCTTATTGTGTTGCATACAAGGAGTGTATATATGTACATTGCACCTTACTTTGATCTCACAGGCCACATAAGGCCACAGGACGATAATAAACTGTGCACAGGACGATAATAAACTGTGCACTATTAGGGTCACAAGTGACATGGTCCTTAGGCAAATAGATAAATTAAAACCTAACAAATCCCCAGGCCCTGATGAACTGTATGCAAGGGTTCTAAAGGAATGTAAAGAGGAGCTTAGCACACCTTTGGCTAATCTTTTCAACATATCACTACAAACTGGCATGGTGCCGGATAAGTGGAAAATGGCAAATGTGATACCTATTTTCAAAACAGGTGACAGGTCCTTAGCTTCGAACTATAGACCAATAAGCCTAACCTCCATAGTGGGAAAATTTATGGAATCAATAATTGCCGAGGCAGTTCGTAGCCACCTTGAAAAGCATAAATTAACAACGAATCTCAGCATGGTTTTACAAAGGGGCGTTCCTGCCTTACGAATTTATTAACTTTTTTTACTAAGGTATTTGAGGAGGTAGATCATGGTAATGAATATGATATTGTGTATATGGACTTCAGTAAGGCTTTTGACAGGGTCCCACATCAGAGACTATTGAGGAAAATTAAAGCACATGGAATAGGAGGAGAAATTTTTTCCTGGATAGAGGCATGGTTGACAAATAGGCAAGCAGAGAGTTTGCATAAATGGGGGAGAAATCAGAGTGGGGAAGCGTCACGAGCGGTTTTTCCACAGGGGTCAGTGTTGGGCCCCCTGCTGTTCACAATCTACATAAACGACATAGATGAGGCATAAAGAGCGACATCGGCAAGTTTGCCGATGACACCAAAATAGGCCGTCAAATTCATTCTGACGAGGACATTCGAGCACTCCAGGAAGATTTTGAATAGACTGATGCAGTGGTCGGAAAAAAGTGGCAGATGCAGTTTAATATAGACAAATGCAAAGTTCTAAATGTTGGACAGGACAATAACCAGCCACATAAAACTAAATAATGTAGATCTTAATATTCGGATTGCGAAAAAGATTTAGGAGTTCTGGTTAGCAGTAATCTGAAACCAAGACACAGTGCATAAGTGTTCGCAATAAAGCTAATAGAATCCTTGGCTTCATATCAAGAAGCATAAATAATAGGAGTCCCTCAGGTTGTTCTTCAACTCTATACATCTTGGTTAGGCCTCATTAGATTATGCTGCACTTTTGGTCACCGTATTACAGAATGGATTAATTCTCTGGAAAATGTACAAAGGAGGATGACAAAGATGATCCCATGTATCAGAAACACTTCCCTATGAGGATAGACTAAGGGCCCTGAATACTGCACTCTCTAGAAAGACGTAGAATTAGGGGGGATATGATTGAGGTTTATAGTGGAAGACAGGAATAAATAAAGGGGATGTAAATAGTGTGCTGAAAATATCTAGCCTAGACAGGACTCGCAGCAATGGTTTTAAGTTGGAAAAAAATTCAGATTCAGGAGGGATATAGGAAAGTACTGGTTTGGTAATAGAGTTGTGGATGAGTGGAACAAACTCCCAAGTACCGTTATAGAGGCCAGAACGTTGTGTAGCTTTAAAAATAGGTTGGATAAATACATGAGTAGATGTGGGTGGGTGTGAGTTGGACCTGATAGCTTGTGCTAACAGGTCGGTTGCCGTGTTCCTCCCTTAAGTCAATGTGACCTGACCTGACTAGGTTGGGTGCATTGGCTTAAGCCGGTAGGGACTTGGACCTGCCTCGCATGGGCCAGTAGGCCTTCTGCAGTGTTCCTTCGTTCTTATGTTCTTATGTTCTTATAAGTTATGTGAAAAAATAAAATAGTGAAAAAAACAATAAACCTTCAAATACAAGTAAACCAAAGTTTACCAGGTGAGCGGCAGTCGCTGCTGTTGCCATACGCGGCTCATCTTCTGCAAACTTCATGCCTCTATGTCTGGGTAAGTACTGATGGGAATTTTTTTTTTTTTGGACTAAAACAATCAGAAAAATAATCTTCACATTTTCATAAGGAAAAATAATTTTTTTTCAAATATTTTGTGACACCAGGAGACACTTCAGGATTGGGCCTTTCGACAGTCAAAGGGTTAAAGATTTATGAGATACAAATATTCAGTATTTATTTAGTTCTGGGTGAGTAAGTGATTTTTAAGAAGAGACTTGAATTTATAAACTGTTTTTTTTATATTCACAGGTAATGAATTCCAAATTTTTGGGCCTTTTATGTGCATTGAGTTTTTGCATAGTGCGAGATGGACACGAGGAACATCAAAGAGTGATCTGTGCCTTGTGTTATGGTCATGTGTTCTGTTGAGGTTGGTAAGGAGACGTTTGAGGGGAGGGTTAATATCAGAGTTAAGTGTTCTATGTATGTAATAGGTGCAGTAATAAGTATGGATGTTTTGTACGGTGAGTAGGTTTAGAGTTTTGAATATTGGTGGAGTGTGCTGCCTGTAGTGGGAATTTGTTTTCATTCTGACTGCAGCCTTTTGTTGAGTAATTAATGGTCTGAGATGCACTCTCCTCCATTATCTTGGAACTGCTACTACATGTTTGGTCACAGGTCACCTGCACATGCCAATAGTTACCATAAACCAGTGCTGAAGATTTGGAAACAACCAAATGAGGTCCTCTTGTTTTATGAACGTAATAAAAACGACAAGTTCTATTGTTGTTTATTGTTGTATGTACAAGTGTTGAAATTTTGAAGCTGACTCGATGAGGCATTCCTGAGTTAAGAATAATATAAGAATGAAAAGTTGGGTAGAAAAAAAATCTCTCTTTTGAGGGATATCTAGTAATTCCTAATTAAATAGACAAGTATCAGTAAGTGCTGCTAAAACTTTGCATAACCTTCCTTACCATCAGTGAAATTGGATCAATGAAGACCCAACAGACTTTCCAAAACATGGATGGGCTGTAGCCCAACATGAACTTGAGATCATTACTAAAACGTTGCACCCCATACACCCAGTGAAGGCCAATCAGCTCGAAGATAGCAATAAGCAGCACACCAATGCCACCTCCAAAAGTGTCGATCAAGTAGAAGATATATTGTCCCATCTGCAAACAAAATTAAGCAGCAATAACATCATGGTTTAAATACACAATACCCAAGAAGTTTGTGACAATGTTTATGACAAGTTACACTGACACACACAGATGAGGGAGCCAGTATCACAGTTTAAACATTAACTGACTTAAAACAAATATAAATACAGTACAATTGTTATAAATTACTGTATCTAACAAATTTCAATAAAGAGTACTTACTACTATTCTTTTTTACACAGTATGTACTGAGTAAGAAACACTTGTTCCAGTTGGATATCTTTATTGTTGAAATGTTTTGCCTATATTGTAGGCTTCTCTAGACAAATATAGAGACTAAATATGAGGCCAACAGAAGCAGTGGCAAGGTAAAGATGATGTGATCAGTCTATCAATCTTGAAGTAGTAGTTTTTGAGGGGTCAGTCCTTGAGTTCATCTTTATAGTGTGGAACAATGTTCCACACTATAAACAGTGTGGAACATTGTTCCACACATTGTTCCACACTATGGAACAATGTGTGGAATAATGTTCCACACTATGAAGCTAAACTCTTTTCTAGGCTGAAGGAATGATCACCTCAAAAATTACTTCTTCAAAGTTAGGTAAGATTAATCAGGAAACAGGGAAAGTGTTTCCTGATGCAGGTCTCTGTAATATGATGAACCGCCACTGAAGCTTCTGGTCATCTGACCGAGGCCTTCTACTGGCTTATCAAGCCACTCCTTTAAGAATATATATTTTATTATCAAGTCTTCAAGGTTGGAGGACTGATCACATCATCTCCACCTTGGCACTGCTTGTGCTATCTCCATATTTAGCCAACTCTGTATCTGACTGAAGAAGCCTACTGTGTGGGCAAAACATTTAAAAAATACCCAACTGTTGTACATCTACTTGTCAATACTGTATAACATTTTCATAATAATTTTACATGTAAGCCATAATTTATAGCTACAGCAGTCAAACTAGGAAAATTTTCTTAAATTAGCATGGTACAATATGCAGTTTGCACCCAAATTAACTTTTTACACTTACCAGTCCTTGCTAAACATGATATACTGTAATATAACAAAGCTTAATCCTATCCAAGCAATTGATGGCCAGCCTAAACTGAGTTAAAACTTAGTTCCAAAGAATACATATACGTATTTTGACATTCATACTAATTTTCACAAAGTTATAGCAAAAGACATTACATACAGTGGTACCTCGGGATACAAATAGCTCAAAACTCAAACAATTATGAAAGTGTATTTACGTAAGTGCGATTGTAAGTGTATTTTTGGGGGTCTGAAATGGATTAATCTAATTTACATTAGTATTCCTTATGGGAACAAATTCGTTCAGTATCAGCACTTGAACAGCCTTCTGGAACAAATTAACTTTGTATCCCGAGGTACCACCGTATATTGTACACTCAGTTTGGCTAAAAACGATTATTTAATCTTAATAAATCTATGTACAGTTATGTATATATTTCTCTGAACAAATGTTCGTAAAAGTTGTTTGCAGAGTAATTAACAAATAAAAGTAATAATTTACAGATGTGCTTCTTCCTTGCACCATAACTAATCATGAATATAAGTGACCATTGTAAAACACACTACTAACATTTTCTATAATATCTTGTGGGCTAACTTTCCTTTGCATAACCTTAACAAGTGAAGTTACAACTTGGAGGTTGGCATTAAGGCCATCATGTGCAGAGCTATTGCAAGGAAGATAAATACAGTATAAAGAAGACTGGAGACTGACTGTGGCACATAGTGGGATACCGAGGAGGAAGCAGGAAGCACAGAGGCTGCTAGTGAGCAGCACCTTGTGGTGTCGCATCCTCGGGCTAGTGTCGTACAGGGAAGTTAATACGGTCTCCATAAATGCAAACTGTAAGAGGAACAAGTGTATATATATAAAGATAAGTTAAGGAGAATAAGCATCAATCCTTCTTCAGAATATTTAACTGTTAATATGTGAATACAGCCTCTCCACACTTAGCAATGTACTCTTTTACCGACGCCTCAGACTGATGATGGGCTCTCTGACCAGTACTGCATTTATACCTAAATAATATATATCAGAGCTGATTTCCTCTATTCTGTTTATTTCAATATACAGTACACTACTGAATAAACATTTAAAAATATATCAGAAATGTTATAAATGATGCAAAGGTGACATTAAACAATATCAAAGATGGTTAAGAACATAAGAATGGAGGAACACTGCAGAAGGCCTACTGGCCCATGCGAGGCAGGTCCTTATCAAAACGACTACTACCTAAAGCTTCCCATTACAAACAATACATTGTTGTTAAAGATTCGCCGGTATTCTCCCGGCCCGGGCCCTTCCAAGTGGTGGCCCGGCACTGGCTCCCTGTCTAGGGAGTGTCTGAGACCTAAGTCTCCCATGGGAGGAGGCACAAGTACCCCCCTCATCTTGTGAGCTACAAACTTGGGCTCTGGCACCAACCCTGCCCTAGAAGGGCTAGGCATGGTGTCGATCGTGCTAGCGCTGTGCTCTCCTGTGTGGAGTGTCGTGTGTTGGTGTTCATTTTCATTCATGTTGATTCGCTGGTACTTCCGGCCCAGGTCTTCTCCAGATGGTGACCCGGCAGTTTCCCCCCCGGGTGGGGGGTGACGATCATCATCTTCTTTCTTCTTTCTTGGCCCTCTGGTTGGAGGGTGTCATCTTCTTCTATCTTGCGCTGCCTTCCCCAAAGAGAAGCGCAGTCGGGCAGAGGCAGCAGTTACAGGGTCGATTGGAGCCACACCCCAGCTTTAGCGGACAGCAAAGTGCTGGGTGAATGGTCATGGATAGTCGTGCTAGACGAGGGTACCGTCTTCAAGGTCCCCATTCTGAAGCATCCTGAATTTCCTCTTTGAGGTGTACTCGACTTCCACAAGGTGTTGGGTGTTGGTAGTGAGTAGTCTGGTCATGTCTGCAGTGGTGTATGTAACAGTTTGGTCGTAGGTATACTTGACTGTTCCGTCCTGGAGGTGCTGATGAATTTCTGAAGACAGCATTGTGTTCTTATACTGCTTGGTTGTGTAGAGTATACACCCTTCAGATATCGGACTAGTTGTGGTGCAGCAGTGTCAGTGGCAGTGGCACCGTGAGGTGCATCCGCAGTTTTTTGTGTTTTTGCTTTCTTGGCTGTTGGCTGAACTGGTGAAGGCGAGATTTCCGACTGGTCAGTTGCTCTAGCTGTGGATGCAAGCGGTAGTGGACTCTCATTGGTGGGGTTTGCCGACGTCTCAGTGGTCTCTGATTGGTCCATCTCTGTGTCTAGTGGAGGTTGTGACAGCGGTGGAGCAGCAGTGATGCTGGTAATATTTGCAGTAGATTTTAGGATCTCAGTGGAAGGTGGTGATGCAGGGAATGTGAGGCCAGGCATATTATTTAGTTTGAAAAGTTCATTGATGGTGGTGTTGAAGGAACCAGGCTCAGCTGCATTCTGTACATGAGCATACATAATGCAATAAAGAATCTTGGTGGAGTCGGCAGTAGGTGCTGGCAGGGAAGTGGTGGGAGCAGCTTGTGTGGCTTGTAGTATCTTGGTAGTGTCTGCTTGAAGCTTGGTGATAGCAGAATATGTGGTTGCTTGTGGGTTGGGTTTCTTTTGTTGTTGTTGTTGTTGTTTCTTGAGTATGTCTCTTCTGGTAGGGCACCTGGCAGCAAGAGTATGGTGGTCAATCTTGCAGTTCAAGCATTTAGGTGGTGAATTAGTAGTGCAATTCTTGAAGTCATGACCCTCACGGCCACAGGTGGAGCAGAACTTCTTGTCCTTGGTAGGACAATCATTTGTGGTGTGTAAGTATGAGTAACAATTATAGCACTGTGAGATATGTTGGAATTTCTCTGCTTCGATGAAGGCTGGGTTGATGTGGAAGTAGTGAATAGCCAGGCCCTCAGCGAGAGCTCTGGCTGCCATGTTGACGTCACTGAAGGTGACCTTCAGCATGGATGAAGCATTGGGTATTTTAGTAATGAAGTCCACCTTGGCCCAAGGGTTCTTTGCTTCGATAGATGACTTGATTTCTTCAGTGGCCTGTACAGTGATAAGGTTGTCGAGTCGCTTGAGGAACACAGTTCTCCTGGCCCTCAGTGCTGGGGAAGTCAAGACAAGAAATCCCTGGTCTCGTAGAGTGGTAGTAGCAGTAGTGGTAAGTAGTTTCTCAGCCTCTGTGTCGTCTGTACAGACGACAACAAAGGCCTCTTTGAGCGATAAAATCACATTACATTTGACTTGCAGCCTGCCACTAACGACAGCTGCAAGTGCTAGTTTGGATGACTCACTGGTTGTGCCACTCGCTGGTTTGATCTTTACTCTGTTAGAGTAATGCATCGTGAGTAAGCAGTGCTCTGGTGTGTACAAACTTTGCTACCATTATAGTATGCTCCTCACTTAGCGACGAATTCATTTAACGATGTGGTCTTAGGAATGGAATTCCATCATTAAGTGAGGAGAGGCTGTATTAACTTTGCAACTAAAATATGAATTGAAAAAAAAACTATCCCAGATTTGCTGAGCCAATGTTATGACTGTTTATTATTCACTCATTCTGGCTCAAGTGGTATCATCCTTGGCACACAACTAAGAGACTAGGATTCAATCCTACTTAGGTGGAAATGCTGGGCATAGTTCTTTCCACCCACTGTCCCTTTTCACCTACCAGTAACTAGGTACTGACTCTTAAATGCTGCATACCAGAGAGGATGGTAGTACTGTATACCTTAAACAAAACTAAGCATTGAAATTATCTGAAATACACTGACAGCTCTTATCCTGTAAACTCAACTGTGTAAAAAAGAAATATTACAGACACACACACACACACCACATAATAACATTGCAGTCAGTGATGGACTGCATTTACGACGGTGGTCCTACGAGATTATAATGGAGTTGGAAAATTAATATTGCCTAGTGACATCATAGCGTAATGCAGTACTTACATGTTTGTGGTGATTCTGGTCTTAGTTTTTAAAAAAAAAATTAAAAAGCAAGGAAAATTTAAACCATTTACTATGTTTAGACACAAATACTTACCATTGTGTTACAATTGCCTACAGTATTCAGTACAGAAACATGCTGTACAGGTTTGTAGCCTAGGAGCAATAGGCTACACTATATATCCTAGGTATATAGTAGACTATATCATCTAGGTTTGTGTAAGTACACTCTAACATTCGCACAACAATGAAATCGCCTAACAACGAAAATGCCCAACAACAAATTTCTCATAGTGTATCTTCATCATTAACCCCTTGACTGTCGCAACCCCCAATCCTGAGGTGCCTCCTGGTGTCGCAAAATTTAAAAAAAAAAAAAAAAAAAAAAAAAAAAAAATTCTTATGAAATGATAGAGAATCTTTTCCCAATTGTAATGACACCAAAAAAAAAAAAACGAAATTTGATGAAAAACTGACGGAATTATGCTCTCACGAAGTTAGCAACCTCGGCGATATTTACAAATCGGCAATTTTGCCCACTTTGAGCCCTATTTTTGGCTAATTCCATTGTTCCAGTCGACCAAACTCATAGCTATTTCTTTAGAACTCCATTTTTTATATCGATTGAGTACAAGAAACTGCCCATTTACTGATTTCAACTACCCAATAATGTGGTCAGAAATTTGCAATTTGCCCAATTTTACAAAAATTAAAAAATATGACAATTTCAAAATAAGGTCCAAAATGAACAATGCAGACATTCCTGGCTCTAAAATAAAATTTTCTTTTTTCATCAGTCATGTCTCCAGGCCCCTCTGATTTACTCTTGCTTTCCTATTTTGAATTTTTATTCAACAAAAAAATAGGTGGTTTACTGTTATGCAGACTACTGCAATATTGTAATAGTTGTACAAATAATGTAAAACCATTCATGACTGCAATTAGAATGGCTAGTTGGACATTTATTGACAAGGACATCATTTGTTTACTTTTGAACATCGGCAAAAATCAAACATTTCCCCTATTTTGAGCTCCATTTCCAGGCTCTTTTTATAGTAAAAGCAAACCAAAATCACCTCTATTTCTATAATATGTTTTCCATTCTATCAAGTGAGACCAAGAAAACGAGGGAATACAACCATAAATACTATACAAAATAGACCACAAAGTCGGCATTTTAATTAAAAAAAAAAAAAGGTCGGAGTTTTTTTTCTCATTATGCAATGCGTGCTCCAGGATTTTTTTTTTTATGGTGCACACTGAGCACACAGACCCATTCTCTCACATGTGGGCCTACCACTTTTCTTGCTTATTTGAAGCCGCTAGAATTTATGAGTACAGTGGACCCCCGCATAACGAGGCATCGCATAGCGATTTTTCCGCATAACGATTACTTTTATCGCAAAATTTTTGCCGCGCATACCGATTAAAAAAACCCCCATACCGATTTTCGTCCGAGACGCGTCCCAAAGTGCCCTCAGCCAGCCTCACATGTGCCGCTCCGTCCCATTGTTTACCAGCCAGCCTCCGCGGTAACATCCAAGCTACACTCGGAATATTTCGTATTATTACAGTATTTTCGGTGCTGTTTCTGAAAAAAAAGTGACCATGGGCCCCAAGAAAGCTTCTAGTGCCAAACCCTACACCTCAAAGGGTAAGAATTACTATAGAGATGAAGAAAGGATTAATTGTTAAGTATGAAAGTGGAGTGCGTATAGCCGACCTAGTCAAGCTGTACAAGAACCCCAATCCCAAACCATCGCTACTATTGTGGGCACCAAAAGACAATCAAGGAAGCTGTTCTTGCCAAAGGTTCAAAATGTGTTTTCGAAACAAAGATCGCAATTGATGGAAGATGTTGAAGACTCTTATTGGTGTGGATAAATGAAAAACAGATAGCAGGAGGGGTAGCGTCTCTCAAGCGATCATATGTGAAAAAGGCTAGGAGTTGGGATGAGGATTAATTAAAAAATGCCTGCAACTAGTGATGATGTGAGTGAATTTAAGGCCAGCAAAGGTTGGTTTGAGAGATTTAAGAAGCATAGTGGCATCCATATGTGATAAGGCATGGTGAGGCTGCCAGTTCGGACCACAAAGCGGCTGAAAAATATGTGCAGGAATTCAAGGAGTACATAGAAACTGAAGGACTGAAACCTGAACAAGTGTTTAATTGTGATGAAACAGGCCTGTTCTGGAAGAAAATGCCAAGCAGGACCTACATTACTCAGGAGGAAAAGGCACTCCCAGGACATAAGCCTATGAAAGACAGGCTTACTTTGTTGATGTGTGCCAATGCTACTGGTGATTGCAAAGTGAAGCCTTTATTAGTGTATCACTCTGAAACTCCCAGAGCGTTCAGGCAAAAGAATGTCCTCAAGGATAATTTGTGTGTGCTGTGGAGGGCAAACAGTAAGGCATGGGTCACTAGGGAATTTTTCTATAACTGGTTACACCATGCATTTGCCCCCAATGTGAAAAATTACCTAACTGAAAAGAAATTAGAACTTAAGTGCCTCCTGGTGTTAGACAATGCCCCTGGTCATCCTACAGACGTGGCAGAGCGACTTTATGGGGACATGAGCTTCATTAAGGTGAAGTTTTTGCCTCCTAATACCACTCCTCTCCTGCAGCCCATGGACCAGCAGGTTATTTCCAACTTCAAGAAACTGTACACAAAAGCTCTGTTTGAAAGGTGCTTTGTAATGACCTCAGAAACTCAACTGACTCTAAGAGAGTTTTGGGAGAGATCACTTTAATATCCTCAATTGTGTAAACCTTATAGGTAAGGCTTGGGAGGAAGTGACAAAGAGGACCTTGAACTCTGCTTGGAAGAAACTGTGGCCAGAATGTGTAGACAAAAAGGGATTTTGAAGGGTTTGAGGCTAACCCTGAGAATCCTGTGCCAGTTGAGGAATCCATTGTGGCATTGGGAAAGTCCTTGGGGTTGGAGGTTAGTGGGGAGGATGTGGAAGAGTTGGTGGAGGAGGACAATGAAGAACTAACCACTGATGAGCTGATAGATCAACTTCAAGAGCAAGAGGCCAGACCTGAGGAAACTGGTTCAAGGAGGGGAGAGAGAAATTGAAGAAGTTGCCTACTACAAAGATAAAGGAAATCTGTGCTAAGTGGCTGAAGTGCAAACCTTCATGGATGAAAATCACCCTCACACAGCTATTGCAAGCCGTGCTGGTGATTATTACACTGACAATGTTGTGAAACACTTTAGGCAAGTCATAAAGGAACGAGAGGTACAGGCCACTATGGACAGATATCTTGTGCGAAAGAAGTCAGTGACTCTGAAGCTGGCCCTAGTGGCATTAAAAGAAGAAGGGAAGTAACCCCAGAAAAGGACTTACTACCTCAAGTCCTAATGGAAGGGGATTCCCTTCTAAACACTAACACACTCTCTCCCCTCCTCCCATCCCATCAATCATCACCAGATCTTCAATAAAAGTAAGTGTCATTTAATTGTGCATGCCTTTTTCAGTTTGTGTGTATTAAAATTAACATTTCATGTGGTAAAAAAAAATTTTTTTCATACTTTTGGGCGTCTTGCACGGATTAATTTTATTTCCATTATTTCTTATGGGGAAAATTCATTCGCATAACGATTATTTCGCATAACGATGAGCCCTCTTGCACGGATTAAAATCGTTAACCGGGGGTCCACTGTATATATGAGTATATATACCAACAGACCCCTGGCAGTCTTCAAGCTGGCACTGGACAAGCACCTAAAGTCGGTTCCTGACCAGCCGGGCTGTGGCTCATACGTTGGTTTGCGTGCAGTCAGCGGCAACAGCCTGGTTGATCAGGCTCTGATCCACCAGGAGGCCTGGTCACAGACCGGGTCGTGGGGGCATTGACCCCCGGAACTCTCTCCAGGTAAACTCCAGGTAATACGTCAAACATGGTACCTCGTAAGACGTATATATACGACCAAAACAGTCAAAGGGTTAAGTGATGCATGACTGTACAGTAGAGTACACGTGCCTAGGCTAGTGTTCTGTTATTACCTGCATGTTTCTACACCAACTGATCTATGTTGTTTGTGTTCAGTCTTTGGTGTTTATAGTTACTCCAAGTGTTGTGGGTGCAGTCCTGGGGGTGGTAGAACACCTTAGACAAGGGGTGGGGAACCTTTTTATGTTGAAAGGCCACATTAAAGTTTACTGTAATCTAGTAAAGCCACATTCAAGAAATTTTGATTAGATATACTGCAAAATGTCGGTTATTTTGTTATTATTTTGTTAAAAGTTAATTATTATATAGCAAAAATATTTTTTTAATTATAAAGTTAATTAACCTTTTAATGACTTTGTTGTGACTGCTTTTTGTGGGAAAGCATTTGGATGAAACATGGAGGTCCATAGTTTCAGCTGATCCTCCAGGTGGGTTTCCTTCATTTGGGACCTTAAGGATGTCTTGATTTGGATAAGGTAGGAGAATGTGGTTTCACAACAATAAGTGGTTGAGAAACAAGAAAGCATTTCATCGTGCATGTTATGGGATCTTTCTTAGCATCAAACAGGGACTTTAAAATGTTATCTTTTGAAGCTCAATTAACCCCATCTGTAGGGCTTTAGGGGCTTTGAAGACATCAACTAGGTGAGGTAGAAATGTTTATATCAGCGAGGTCATGATTCTCAAAATCAGTGAACCTTTCATAGTATGTTTTCCTTTCGGATTATTGTATGAAGTTGTTCTGTTTTTGCTGAGGGCCAATTCATGCTGCCAATCAGCTATGGGTTTTTCTTGAAAGAGACAGATGTTTGTACTTTGGAACCTTACCCGGGTCTCAGCATCCTACAACTTCAACAATGTAGTCTTTTTAAAATTTCTAAATGGCTTACCTTCTTCTCCAAATATATAAGCCACTTTATACGTTGCTTCAGTGGTATCATTTTTCAGTCCTAACACTGCTTGGAATAATTGCCATTGCATTTGCTCTCCACCTTTCAATTTCTTCAATGCAAATTTCGTGCTTCTCCATCTAATTTGATGCATTAGTGTTCCTTATGAGTGGCATAATGCTAATGCGTATTGAATTCCTTCAGTGTAGATACTATAGTATCACAGAATAAGCAAATCATTTTATCTTTAGCAGAACAAAATAATATTGCAATTCCCAATTATCCTCACCCTCGCTCACCCACATGCCTCTGGCTGGGGTGGTGGTGGTCAGGCGGGAAACCTACAGTCTAAAGTTGAAGTTGCATTAGGTCAGTTAGAACTAAATCATGAAGGTTACATATTTTCAATAAAAATAAGAAGGATTTCTTATGCAAAATTTTGATTCATTCAGAAGGCCGCAAGTTCCTCACCCCTGCCTAAGACAGTGCTGGTATTTCAACTGAGCTAAGATAGGATAACAGTTATAAAGTTAATAGTACAGTATTAACCCTTAAATGGTCCAAACGTTTATATACGTTTTTTTCAACATCTGAAAGTATGTAAAACAATGTAGATCTTCTTTTTTGTTTTACATTTGAAAACGTGTAAAAAAAACTTTTATCTACATTTTTTTTGTTAGATTTGAAAATATGTAAAAAAAAGTAGATCTACTTTTGTAGCACTACGAATTTGAACGTCAATCTCTTTGGACCGTTTAAGGGTTAAAAAACATACAAGTCACTTCTTACCTCTGAATCCAGTCCAAGTGTGAAGAGCATGAAGAAAAACAGAATGGACCAGATCTGTGGGTAAGGCAGTGTGCGGGAGATGGCCTCAGGGTAAGCTATGAAGGCTAACCCAGGACCTGCCACAACCATAACTCTCATTACCACGAGATAAACATAGCTTTCTATCTAGTCATCATATGCTACATTTCACAATGAATACAATGTTACATGAAGACATTATTTTCAATATTACAACTGGTGAACATCTCCCACTCTCCAGTCTCTCTAGGATACTACAGTACTGTACATTGTTAAAAAACTCTCAGTACCTTTGTTGACATAATGATGCAGGATGTATCAGTCACTACCTACACTACAACTTTCACTCAGGATGTACCAGTCACTACCTACACTACAACTTTCACTCAGTAGGTATCAGTCACTACCTACACTGCAACTTTCACTCAGGATGTATCAGTCACTACCTACACTACAACTTTCACTCAGGATGTATCAGTCACTAACAATGCAACATCCCCCCAATGAAAAGCAGGGGTGTCACTAGCATGTTAAGAGACAACACAATAAGTGTCAGGGGCCCAAGACTGCCTCCCAGCATACGTAAGGGGGATTATCTTCAAGCAGGCACTGGACAAGCACCTAGAGTTGGTACCTGACCAGCCGGGCTGTGGCTGGTACGTTGGATTGCGTGCAGCCAGCAGTAACAGCCGGGTTTGATCGGGCCCCTGATCCACCATGAGGCCCTGGTCACAGACCGGGCTGCGGGGGCATTGATCCCCTGAACTCTCTCCAGGTAAACTTCAGGTCCAGGGTGTATCAGTCACTACCTACACTACAACTTTCACTCAGGATGTATCATTCACTACCTACACTGAAACTTGCACTCAGGATGTATCAGGATGTATCAGTCACTACCTACACTACCACTTTCACTCAGGATGTATCAGTCATTACCTACACTGCAACTTTCACTCAGGATCAATAGCAGCTCATAGCTAAAATTAGTAAAGGGTGTTGCTTCAGAAAATTTTTTAGCCATTGTTTTAATATTGTGCAAAACGAAACAAGCATATAAAAAGAATATTTATACATAAGCTTGATAAAATCATGAACAAAAAAATATTTTTTTACTTACCTAAATTGTTACAGTTCAAGCTCGATCCATTCGTTTAAAAATGAAATCCAATCTTGTTCTACTTTGCGCGAAAAGATTAATAATTTTTTCCTTGATCTCTTGATGACTACTGAGGGCTTTTTTTCTCCATGAAAGCAATGCAAATGCATTTTAGTCTTTCAGAATTCATAGTGCTCCTTGGAAAAGTTTTTTATTCTTTTCAGTGTTGAAAAGCAGCATTCTGGCTCTGATGTAGTCATGGGCAATGTCCAGAGGGTTTTCATCAGTTTCGTAATTTCATTAAGAACATCATCTAGATTATTTTCCAAGATAAATTTCAGCAGCTCATTTAATTTGCAATATTCATGCATGTCGGATCTACAATAGAATACTGTTAGTTCAGTTTCAAGCTTTTCTTTGTCAGTCATGGGATATGCTTCAGTGGTCAGTATTATATTTTCTGTAGGCAATTCGTTCTTAAAACTAGTGAAGCTTTTCTTGTTGAACAATTTAGCAGCTACTAAGTGTTTAGTGGAAAAATATCTGTCCATTATATCAACACACACACAGTCACACAATTGGTGTAAATTGCTGGCTAGACAGATACTGAAAGGAACTTGCAATCCCATCCACTGACAATTGGGACAACTTTTATGGCAAAAATGATATGTATGCAAGGGATGGGTACATCTCTCTAGGGCAGGGGTGATAGCACTTGCCAACTCGATTGAGAGGGCAATTGCTAACATGTCAAAGATTTTAAACTGATAGAAGATAGAGGTATAGGTGTGTGTGGGAAACAGTCAGGTTTGCAACACTAGGGTTGAAAACAGTAAATGTTTAAAAGACATTAATCATAAAGTTACAAATGAAGACAATGGATCAGGTCAGCTAATAAAGGGAGACAGCAGAGGGCAGCGAGAGACTAGCTCTCTTAAGGTTTACTATAGTAATAGCAGGAGTGTAAGAAATAAGATAGATGAATTAATATTAATTGCAAGTGCAGGAAGCATAGATATTATTGCTATAACAGAGACCTGGCTCAATCTGAAAGATAGAGAAATGCCTTCTGAATGTGACACACAAAGCTATAAATTATTCCACACTGATAGGGGAACAGGAAGGGTGGTGGAGTAGCGATGTATGTCAGAGACAATTTAAGTTGTTGTGTTAGACAAGATACAAAATTAGAAGCGTCAGCCACTGAATCTGTTTGGTTACAGCTTCTCGAGGGCCGTGAAAAACTAATCTTGGGTGTGATTTACAGGCCCCCAAACCTTGATAGGGAGTGCAGTAAACTTCTATGGGATGAAATTAGTAGGCATCTACATATGAATATGTTGTGCTAATGGGAGATTTTAACCCTATACAAATTGACTGAGAAATTTGACAGGAAATTTAGAGTCAAGTAACTTGATACAATTCAGGATTGTTTTCTAAAAGTTTTTTGACAGAACCAACTAGAGGAAATAACCTGCTTGACTTGGTTCTTGCCAGCAGGAAATCACTAATTAATAATCTTGAGGTTATGATGAGTTTGGGGAATGTGATTACAATCACTCAGTTTTAATATATTATGGAATTCCCCTAATAATGGCAAATCAAGTCTCTGTCACTGACTTCTGCTTGGCTGATTTCATAGGACTGAGAAATTACTTGGGTGGGCTAAACTAGAATGACCTGACTATGGGTCAGGTACCTGGTAATGATTGCCGATATGACATTTCTAGAGAATAGTTCTAGTTGCTCAGACAACTTATGTTCCAAATAGGGGAATGAGATCAAACAAAAATGATCCTAAAATGGATAACAATAGATTAAAACATCTCATTGTCAAAAGAGAGGCATATACAGGCAAATCAAAAGAGGAGAGGGGCAGTTAAGAAATCAATATATTCAGTTAAAGAGAGAAATAAAAAAAAAGGGAATAAGAAAAGCAAAAAGAAATTATGAGGTTAAAGTTGCAAGAGAATCGAAGACTAACCCAAAGAATTCTTTCAGGTATACAGAGTAAGATTAGGGACAAGATAGGCCCACTCAAAAGTTACTCGGGTCAGCTCACCGACAGTGATAAGGAAATGTGTAGATTTTTAACATTTACTTCCTCTCAGTTTTTACGCAGGAAGATACTAGTGATATTCCAGAAATAATAAATTATGTAGAACAGGACAACATAAACTATGCACGATTAGGGTCACAAGTGACATGATCCTTAGACAAATAGAGAAATTAAAACCTAACAAATACCCCTTTCCTGATGAACTGTACACAAGGGTTCTAAAGGAATGTAAAGAGAAGCTTAGCAAACCTTTGACTAATCTTTTCAACATATCACTACAAACTGGCATAGTGCCAGATAAGTGAAAATGACAAATGTGATACGTACCTATTTTCAAGCAGGTGACAGGTCCTTAACTTTGAACTATAGACCAATAAGCCTTACCTCGACAGTGGGAAAATTTATGGAATCAATAATTGTTCAGGCAATCCGTAGCCATCTTGAAAAGCGTAAATTGATCAACAAATCTCAGCACGGTTTTACAAAAGGGCATTCCTGCCTTAAGAATTTATTAATTTTTTTTACTGGGGTTTTTGAGGAGGTGGATCATGGTAATGAATATGATATTGGTAATGGACTTCAGTAAGGTTTTGATAGACCCCACATGGGAGACTTTTTGGGAAAAATTTAAGGCAATGGAATAAAAATTTTTTCCTGGATAGGGGTTTGGGTTGCAAATTATGATTAATTCCCTAGTATTAATAGCTGCAAGTTACTAATTTACCTCCTAAATGCCATGGCATGATATGGTCTCTTTGCAATGAACACATTATTTAATACAAAATTCCAATGTAAATTGAAAAGAAAAAAAAAATTGATTGACTGTATTGTATGGCAGCAGAGAGTTTGCATAATGGGGAAAACGAGTGGGGGAAGTTTTACGGTGGTGTTTCACAGGAGTCAGTTTGGGCCCGTTGTTCTTCACAATCTACATAAACGGGGTTAATGAGGGAAAAACATAGCGAATAAGTAAGTTTGCCCATACACGAAAATACCCCGACAAATTCTTTGATAAGGACTTAGAGCACCCGGGAAAATTTAATGACTGATCAGTGGTCAGAGAAGTGAGATCAGTTTTTTAAATAGACAAAAGCAAAATTTAAACAAAGGGCAAAAAAAAAACCATGCCACATATAAACTAAATAATGTATATCTTAATATTACTGTTTGCAAAAAGATTTGGGAGTTCTGGTTAGCAGTAATCTAAAACCAAGACAACAGTGCATAAGTGTTCGCAATAAAGCAACAGAATCCTTGGCTCATATCAAGAAGCATATATAATAGAGTCCTCAGGTTGTTTTTCAACTCTATATATCCTTGGTCTGGCCTTATTTAGATTATGCTGCTCAGTTTTGGTCACCATGTTACAGAATGGATATAAATGCTCTGGAAACATACAAAAGGAGGATGACAAAGTTGATCCTATGTATCAGAAATCTTTCCTGCGAGGATAGACTGAGGGCCCTGAATCTGCACTCTCTAGAAAGGCATAGAATTAGGGGGGATATGATTGGGGTGCATAAATGGAAAACAGGAATAAATAAAAGGGATGTAAATAGCATGCTAAAAATATCTAGCCAAGACAGGACTTGCAGCAATGGCTTTAAGTTGGAACAATTCAGATTCAGGAAGGATATATGAAAGCACTGGTTTAGTAATAGAGTTGTAGATGAGTGGAACACACTCCCGAGCAGTCATAGAAGCTAAAACGTTATGTAGTTTTAAAAATAGGTTAGATAAATACATGAGTGGGTTTGGGTGGGTGTGAGTTGGATCTGATAGCTTGTGCTACTAGGTCTGATGTCGTGCTCCTTCCTTAACCCTTTTAGGGTCGAAGGCCCTCTCCGAAACTCGTTCTCAGGGTCGGCCAAATTTCAAAAAAAAAAAAAAAAATTTTTTTTTCTTATGAAAAAATAGAGTATTTTTTTCTAAACATTATAGGCTAAACAAAAAAAAATTTTTAACGTCAATACTTACCGAGATATGGAGGTGTGAAATTTGCCAAAATTGAACAACATATGGTAACATCGCCGACTGCCGTCACCCGGTATTTTTCTAATTACTTTTTTATGTACTATTTTCAATTTTTTTTTCAATTTTTCTTTTTCTGAGTAACTTTTATGGCCTCTGAGGCCAACATGATCAGTATTTTGTAAGTTATTTCTTTTTCAATACTACACAATAAGGGCGTAAACACTGTTGTCATTATTTTGTTTACAGAAAATATTTACACAAACAAACAATATGAAATGTTGTTTATTACTATTTTTCTATATTTTATATACACATATACAGTCACAGGACATGTTTCTAGAAGTTCTGCAGCCTGTGGAACTCTTTGAAACATGGTGTCATGCACAGTGGTTTTGCACTCCTCACACTTTAAAACGAGTGTCTCTGCGTTGTCGTGGGCTTTTTTTTTTGTATGTGAACAGACGTAACACCTCTTCTGAGCCTTTTTCTTCAAAGCAGTAGCAGGCAGTTTTACCAGGAAGTGATCACCATGCTTCAGACGAGCAGGTAGTTGTTGATAATTTGGTGGGCGGTCAATTGCAGGTGCATTTCCTGGTACTTGAATACTATTTGTCTGATGACAGACAAACAGAATTCGCCGTACTGTGGTTTGTTTCTGGTGCTCATCTTATACATATTATAAGCATTGAGCATGGAAATGTCCAGAAGATGGAAAAACAGTTTGATGTACCACTTATAACTCTTGCGAACACAATCAGCAAACCCAATCTGCAGTCACATTTGTCCACTGAACGCATGTTGAAGGTGTAATCAATCACAGCTGCAGGTTTTAGAATGGGTTCATTTCTCTCTCTATGCTGCTGCCACTGTCTGCCATTTCATTAGGGTGAATTGATGACAACAGTGTGACATCTCGTTTGTCATGCCACCGAAATGCCATGATGTCATTGGCAGCAAACGCCTGCACCTCACCTCTGCGAGTGCCAGCATCAAACCTGGGCATATGTTTTCGATTTGCACGCACTGTGCCACACACATCTGTCATGTTCACTCGCAAAAAATCACTGAGTGAGGGGCTTGTGTACCAGTTATCTGTATATAATATATGCCCCTTACCCAAAGGTATGGTTCTATCATTGTTCGAAACCACATCACCTGGGATGCCCAATAATTTCCGGGTATTTTGCAATGTTAACTTCCTGTACCAATAATACTAATACCAACCCACTGTAACAATCACAAAGCACAAACAACTTAAAACCAAAGTTTTTCCCTCTGCTTGGAAAGTTCCTGCTTGAAAGAGATTTCCTTTGAACAGAATCAAAGATCGCAATTACAAGCTTCCTGAAGGGAAAAAAATAGTACTAAATTTCGTTTAGATACACAAACACTTTCCCTAATCTTATATAACCTTCATTCTGTCCCCTTTTTTTTTTAACTGAGAATTTGAAGATACTAACTTAGCACAAATCGATTCACGGATTAATCACTGAAACCGGGTGTTGCAATCGGGGGTCTGTTGACCAAGTTTTCACTTTGTGCTTATACACATGTGGCATAAGCTTTAAATGGGGCAAAGAAAAGATACATCTCAGCCAATTTTGCCCCCTTTCCCATTGGTGTAGACGTATTTTGGTGAAAGAAATTGTGTTTGCCATGGTTTACTCGTAGAGTTTTTTGCTTTCCATGACAATATTTTCATCAGTGGTTGCAAAGAAAAACCGAACATTCCAGTTCAGGGCATTGTTCCCAAGTGCAAAAATGGCCGTACCCCTTTTGGGCTGCCATCAAACTGGGGGGGATTTGAAAAAAATTTGACAGCTTTCCTCCCAATCCCAGGTGGGTCTGCTGGTGGGTACTGACAATGACAGGTGGTTGTGGTTGTGGAGTTGTGGTTGTGGAGGTTTGGGTTGGGAGGCTGGTGTGGTGGGGAGGGGGGGGGATGGTGGCCTTTGTTCAATCAGCTGGGGGGCAGCGGCGTGGCTGGCAGCGTGGGTGGCAGCAGGCCCACGCGGGGCCTCCCGCCGGCCCCACCCCACCACCACATTTTCCACCCCAATTGCAAACGTATCTTCGCATTTTCACGTCGCCCGTTGTACAGCCAGGATGTACCCCCCGAGATACACCCCTTCCCCCCTTGGGTATAAACATATGGCACACTTCCAGGCGCAATACGCGTATATACTACGCTTCACTGGGGAATTGCACTTCACTATCACTTGGAACTAGTTTGAAGAGCTTGTAGTTCTTTCACTATCATACATCACCCATGCTCTCATCTAGTCGGGGTTTTGGGGGAAATAAATTTCCTTTTTTTGTTGGGGAAAAAAGAACGTAAAACACGAGGGCCCAGCACCAGAGGTGGGGGTGAGGGTCGCTGGGTTTTTTTCACTATTTCCGATATTAGGTCATTAGTTTCGGTCCCAAAAAACCCACTAAAAACCCCGAAACTCATCTTCCCCGGCACCCACAAATATTAGAACTGTCACTGGGGGAAAAAAAGTTTCCCAATTCGCCGAGGGGGTGAGGACTTCTTACCGCGAGGATGGGGGACATTGTTTCTAAAGGGCTTCCCACATGCACCACTGGTCCCAGATTTTTTTTTCACCGGCCCCAAAGACCACCGCCCATTCTCTCACCCTAGGTATCCCTTTTTCGCGCGAGATTTGAGGCCGCTAGAATTTTTGCTACTAAGGGCAAAAACCCCACGGTAAAAGCTAGTCGACGAAAAACCCCAAAGGGTTAAATTAATGGACCGATTTACTAGGTTGGGGGATTGGCTTGGGCTGGGGGGGGGGCTTTTTGAAACCCCCTCGCATGGACCCCTAGACCTGCTGCAGTGTTCCCTTTTTTCTTATTTCCTAGTTCTTATATGCTTCTTGAGAATGGATACACGGTGCAGTGATCTTGAAAAAAAATTTTTGGGAAAAGCCAAAAGTTAGAGAAAAATATTCTTGCATTCCGTGTAATCTTGCTGGGGTTTTTTCCATTAAAAAAATTGATGTGCATAACAGTAAATAAATTGCATTACATAAACTGCTTTTATTTTGCTTTAATTTCCCGCTTTTTTGCCCTTTTTGCATTGCACCACAAAAGCTGAGCTACATTTTTGTCCATTTCCTTGAAGGATCATTTCTAATTGCTCAAATATATTTTTATATGCCATCTGCATTTGATTTTCTAAATAAAGAATCCCCAAAAAACTCAAATATTTATCCATTCAACACGTACCGAAAACAATGACCTTTGAGGTATTCTGAAAAAAAACGTTGTCATCATCATCCATGACAGACAAAGGAAGCTTCTCTAATTTCTGTCCTTTTTCCCCATGGTATATTGTAGCGGCAGTAAGCTCTCATTTTGATTGGTTTGGAAACACCTTTGAAAAAAAAAAAAAAAACCCTACCCTGGGCGGGTTTGAACCCGCGGTCAGAGTCTCAAAACTCCAGACCATCGCGTTAGCCACTGGACCAGCTAGCCACAATAAGATTCATCCAACTAGGTATATTTCTGGTGTAGAAATATACCTAGTTGGATGAATCTTATTGTGGCTAGCTGGTCCAGTGGCTAATGCGACGGTCTGGAGTTTTGAGACTCTCTGACCGCGGGTTCAAATCCCGCCTGTGGTATGGTTTGTGTTTGCAATCGTGTCATTACGATTTCGTGAGTCATGTAAGCACCTTTGAAGACTGTACTGGTTTCTAAGTGATTCTTCAAATCTGGATCTAATTAAGATGCAAAATTTATTAATCCTCTAAATACCGTTGGATTTACTGAATCATCTTTTTCATCATGCCCACATAAGGAGTTTCAAAGTTTCCACAAAAGAAAGTACAGTCTATGATTTTGGATATAATTTCATGGTTCTTTTTAACCTTTATGTTATGTTCACTGATTTAAAATCTGTATGCCTCACTAAGTTTCTCCTTAATATTTACGTTTCCTAAAATTGGCAGTGTGGAACCACATTTTCAACGTGCTCCTCTGACTTCTCATGTTTTCAGTTTTTTCTTTCATTTTGTTTATATTTCTAAAACCATGTTACATCACCTCCAAACAGCAATCACGGAAGCAAAACAATGCATTTTTTACTTCACAGCTGCAAACCCAATTTTTTCCGTTGGTATCATTCAGAATTAAAGCTCAATATACTTCTTTTTGTTTTTTACTCTGGGGTATTTGAAACGTGTTGAACACCCTTTTTTTCTTAATGTAACTTTCTCAGGAGAGAAACTGTGAAAACTTAAGCCTTTGAAGTTCATTTTACAGCACAGAATTTATTTTTTGGGGAGCAAGGAGGCATCATTAAAACTTTTTAAAATTTTCTGTTAAAAAAAAAAGAACCGAAAAAAACTATGAATTAAATAAAATAGCTGGAAGCAATAATATTAATTCTAACTTTATCACTTAAAGAAATGGTACATAGGGGTTTTTTTTAAGCAAAAACACACGTCGCTGAGTCCAAACAAAAACCCAACCTTACACTAGCACAACGGGGTCGGCACTGTGTCGAGACAGTGCTCTTCTCCCCGCAACCCACCATTGGGCTGGACTTGGGGAACAACAGAAAAATTTTTTTTAATTTTAATTTTTTTTTTTTTTTTGCATACAAAAAATTTTTGTAATTTTTTTCAGAAAGGGGATGGCTACGACATTAAGCTTCAGGAATATAATGTAAAAAAAAGAAAAATTTAAAAGGGAAAAAAAGACTGATTAATTGAATTTTATCGAAATATCAAGTGAAAATAGGGGGGGCTGAAATTTCCACAGTGTTTCACGAGCCGCCATGCTCGGATGCATCACTCACTCCCTACACTACAACTTTTCCCAAATCAGGGTGTATATCATACCCACACTACAAAAATTACTTTTGATACATTTAGCTTTTCTTTTCTTATATACAAATGATAAGAAAATTCAATTAAGTAATAAATATATAAATTTACTATTGAAGTGGGCACAAAAATAACCTTGACCATTTATTTATATTTAACGTACAATAATGTTAAATTTTGACATTTAAAATCATTCTCTCTCTCTCTCTCACTACATACACAAACACACATGGGGGCATCCCAGACTCATAGCAACAGGAAACCAAGCTCAAAGGAATGATAACAGCCAAACTTTCTAACCGGACATCAATCCGAGGGAATAGAGGGGGGTGGAGGGGGTTGCACGCTCATCAGAAACCATGGGGTTTTGAGGAGTTAAAGAATGGGCAAAGAGAAACAAGGAACTACATAGTAGAACACTTAAGACGGGGGTCCCAAGGGTGGTGATTGCAGTGTGACAGCCCAAAACAGAATAGGAGGAGCCAAGGGCAAGAATATGAAGCAACAGAGCAAAGGTTGTACATACTAGGTGCCAGGAGAGCCCCCTCTAGTGGAGGACTGTCTAACTTATTTCCTTGGGGGCCCAATCTTGTCCCCCGGATGCAACCCACCCAACCCCCTAACACCTAGGTACCCTTTTTTTGCAGGTGAACAGGAAACAGGCGTAACGAAACGTGTTAAAATGTTTCCACGGCCATAAATTGAACCCGGGCCCTCCGTGTGTGAAGCGAGAGCTTTAGCCACCAGGCCACCCAATTGCATTTTCTTGGACTGTAAAAGGTTTTGACACAGTTCCACACAAAAAATTATTTGCAAAAGCTAGAGGAGCAGGCAGGAATAATAGGAAAGGCAGTGCAATGGATCAGGTAATACCTCGCAGAGAGGAAACAATGAGTGATGGTACATGACGAGGTGTCAGAGTGGGCACCTGTGATGAACAGGGTTCCACAATGGTCAGTCCAAGGACGATACTATTTCTGGGATATGTGAATTGACATGACAGAAGGGATAGATTAAGAGGTGTCCCTGTTTGCAGATGATGTGAAGCTAATATGAAGAATTCAAACGAATGAGGTCAGGTAGGACTACAAAGGTATCTGGACAGGCTGCAAGCCTGGTCAAGCAACTGGCTCCTGGAGTTTAACCCACCAAGTGCAAAGTCATGAAGACTGAGGAAGGTCAAGAAGATTGCTGACGCTGACGGAATACAGGCTAGGGGACAAAGGCTACAAACTACACTCAAGGAAAAGGATCTTGGGGTGAGTATTATACCAAGAACATCTCCTGAGGTGCACATCAGTCAATCAATCAATCAATCAATCAAGTTTTATTCTCTATAAAGATTACAATGCGGGGTTTACAGATTTTAGGATATTGTGAGGTTTACATGTTATAAAATACTAATTACAGAGGGGGCCACTATGACACCTAGCATGGCTAGGAATTTCGGGCAGCCTCAGATTAATTCATAACTCTTAATTATTACAGATTAGGGGAGTAAGTTGGATAATTAAGGCTAAGTGACTACATTATAGTTTGTGAGTTTAGCAATGTGAATGCTTTTGTTTGGTACAATACATAGTGTCTACATTAGAGTTATCACAAGCAAACTTATGATTAGTTAGGATTCATTATTTTAACCTCTTAAACTGTCCAAGCAGATCTTACGTTCACATGCGTAGTGCTCCAAAAGTAGATCTACGCTTTTTTTACATATTTTCAATATAACAAAAAAAGAAAAAGTAGATCAAAGTTTTTTACACGTTTTTAAATGTAAAAAACAAAAAAGAAGATCTACTTTTTTTACATACTTTCAAATGTTGAAAAAACGTAGATCTACGTTTGGCAGTTTAAGGGTTAAGATTAAGATTCAATATTTCTGTGTTTATAGTCAAATGGGTGAGTGTGTGAGTGCAAGTGTGAACCACCAGGTGGTGTTCATGTAGTTAGTTGACGGGGTGTATCAGGGAGATAAGATGTTTTCTAATGGTAGTTTTGAAAGTGATGAATGTGTCTGCAGTTGGAGCACATGGGCGCCTGGCAAACCTAAGAATAGCATTTCGATACCTGAGTAAGGAGTCATTCAAGACACTGTACACCATATACATCAGACCCATATTGGAGTATGCAGTACCAGTTTGGAACCCATATCTGGTCAAGCCCATCAATAATTAAGAAAGTACAAATGTTAGCAAGAAGAGTAGTTCTGGAACTGAGGACAGGAGAGAAAGGAGGGACATGATAACGACATAAAAATACTGGGAGGAATTGACAAGGTGGGATAGGGACAGAATGTTTCAGAGATGGGACACAGCAATAAGGGATCACAACTGAAGTTAAAAACTCAGATGAGTCACAGGTATGTTAGGAAGTATTTCTTCAGTCAGAGTTGTCAGGAAGGCGAACAATCTAGAGAGTGATGTAGTGGAGGCAGGAGCCATGTGTAGCTTTTAGAAGAGATACGATAAAGCTCATGGAGCAAGGAGAGAGCGAACCTAGTAGTGACTGGTGAAGAGGCGGTGCCAGGAGCTGTGAATTGACCCCTGCAATCACAAATAGGTGAGTACACACAAAAAAACAGTAAAGAGTTGGATGAAGCTACTGTGTGGACTATGTCTATACCTCGTAGGCAGTGGGACCAGATATCTCTCTCTCCGTGAGTCTTGAGAGAGGCAGCAGAGGTACGTACTGTGTGTGCCACTAGCAACACTCTTCAAAAAAAGTCTATCAACACAAGGCAACTACCAGTGTGTGGAAGACAGCAAAAGAAGATCCAATTTTTTAAGAAAATTGGAAGATACCTGGAGGGTATTCTGAGGGTGAACGTCCCCTCGGCCTGGTCCATGACCAGGCCTCATGGTAGATCTGGCCTGATCAGCCAGGTTGTTGCTGCTGGCCACACACAAACCGACATGAACCACAGGGTGGTTGGTCAGGTACTGACTTCAGATGCCTGTCTAGCTTCCTCTTGAAGACAGCCAAGGGTCTATTGCTAATCCCCCTTATGTATGCTGGAGGCAGTTGAACAATCTTGGGCCCCAGACACTTATTGCGCTGTCTCTTAACGTACTCATGCCCCCTGCTCTTCATTGGGGGGTTGTTGCAAGACTTTGCTTTAGTAGGGAGTGATTTCCGTGTGTATATTTGGAATTAGTCCCTCTACAATTCTCCAAGTGTACATTATCTATCTTTCTTGCCTGCATTCCAAGGAGTACAGGTCAAGGGACTTCAACTGCTTCCAGTAATTTTAGATGCTTTATTGTACTTATATGTGCAGTGAAAACATAAGTAGCATTAAATTACAGATGAGCATCACTGACGTGCACAGCACGTAAAGCTATGGAGAAGATTATCAGAAGAGTGGTGGAGCATTTAGAAAGGAGTAAGTTCATACATGACAACCACTATGGCTACAGAATTGGGAAATCCTATGTCACAAACCTACTGGAGTTCTATGACAAGATAACAGAAGGAGAGAGAGAGAGGAGGAGAGGAGAGAGAGAGAGAGAGAGAGAGGAAAGAGAGAGAGAAGAGAGAGAGAGAAAGAGAGAGAAAGAGAAAGAGAAAGAGAAAGAGAAAGAGAAAGAGAAAGAGAAAGAGAAAGAGAAGAGAGAAAGAGAGAAAGAGAGAAAGAGAGAAAGAGAGAGAAGAGAGAGAGAGAGAGAAGAAAGAGAGAGAGAGAGAGAGAAAGAAAGAGAGAGAGAGGAGAGAGAGAGAGAGAGAGAGAGAGAGAGAGAGAGAGAGAGAGCGAGGGGGAAGGGATGGGTAGATTGCATTTTCTTGGACTGTAGGTAGGCTACTGACACAATTTCCGTACAGGAAACTGGTACAAAAGCTAGACTATTAGGTGGGAATAATAAAGGAAGCACTACAATAGTTAAAGTCATACCCAACAAGAAAGAAACAATGAGTGATGGTTGTGAAGAGGTGTCAGAATGGATACATATGCTAGTGGGGTTCCACAGGGTTCAATACTAGGGCTGGTGCCATTTCTTGTGTATGTTTAAAATTCACAGAAAGGGGAAAAATTCAGGGCGAAGGAAAACCGAAAACCC
>NC_069442.1:381595-400845 GCF_026875155.1 Cherax quadricarinatus
TTTATTTTTTTTCCTACAAACTCTGTTTATTTCTTTAAACTCCTTTTTTATATCGATTGAGTACAAGAAACTGCCCATTTTACTGATTTCAACTACCCAATAATGTGGTCAGAAATTTGCAATTTGCCCATTTTACAAAAATTAAAAATATATGACAATTTCAAAATAAGGTCCAAAATGAACAATGCAGACATTCCTGGCTCTAAAAATAAAATTTTCTTTGTTCATCAGTCATGTCTCCAGGCCCCTCTGATATTACTCTTGCTTTCTATTTTGAATTTTTTTATTCAAACAAAAATAGGTGGTTTACTGTTATGCAGACTACTGCAATATTGTAATAGTTGTACAAATAATGTCAACCCATTCATGACTGCATATTAGAATGGCTAGTTGGACATTTATTGGACAATGACATCATTTGTTTACTTTTGAACATCGGCAAAAATCAAACATTTCCCCTATTTTGAGCTCCATTTCCAGGCTCTTTTTATAGTAAAAGCAACCAAAATCACCTCTATTTCTATAATATGTTTTCCATTCTATCAAGTGAGACCAAGAAAACGAGAATACAACCATAAATACTATACAAAAATAGACCACAAAGTCGGCATTTTAATTAAAAAAAAAAACGGTCGGAGTTTTTTTTTCTCATTATGCACTGCGTGCTCCAGGATTTTTTTTTATATGGTGCACACTGAGCACACAGACCCATTCTCTCACATGTGGGCCTACCAGCTTTCTCTTGCTTGATTTGAAGCCGCTAGAATTTATGAGTACAGTGGACCCCCGCATAACGATGGCATCGCATAGCGATTTTTCCGCATAACGATTACTTTTATCGCAAAATTTTTGCCGCGCATACCGATTAAAAACCCGCATACCGATTTTCGTCCGAGACGCGTCCAATGTGCCCTCAGCCAGCCTCACATGTGCCGCTCCGTCCCATTGTTTACCAGCCAGCCTCCGCGGTAACATCCAAGCATACACTCGGAATATTTCGTATTATTACAGTATTTTCGGTGCTGTTTCTGGAAAATAAGTGACCATGGGCCCCAAGAAAGCTTCTAGTGCCAACCCTACACCTCAAAGGTAAGAATTACTATAGAGATGAAGAAAGAGATAATTGATAAGTATGAAAGTGGAGTGCGTATAGCGACCTAGTCAAGCTGTACAAGAAACACCCAATCAACCATCGCTACTATTGTGGGCACCAGAAAGACAATCAAGGAAGCTGTTCTTGCCAAAGGTTCAACTGTGTTTTCGAAACAAAGATCGCAATTGATGGAAGATGTTGAGAGACTCTTTTTGGTGTGGATAAATGAAAAACAGATAGCAGGAGATAGGTCTCTCAAGCGATCATATGTGAAAAGGCTAGGAAGTTGCATGAGGATTTAATTAAAAAAATGCCTGCAACTAGTGATGATGTGAGTGAATTTAAGGCCAGCAAAGGTTGGTTTGAGAGATTTAAGAAGCATAGTGGCATCCATAGTGTGATAAGGCATGGTGAGGCTGCCAGTTCGGACCACAAAGCGGCTGAAAAATATGTGCAGGAATTCAAGGAGTACATAGAAACTGAAGGACTGAAACCTGAACAAGTGTTTAATTGTGATGAAACAGGCCTGTTCTGGAAGAAATGCCAAGCAGGACCTACATTACTCAGGAGGAAAAGGCACTCCCAGGACATAAGCCTATGAAAGACAGGCTTACTTTGTTGATGTGTGCCAATGCTACTGGTGATTGCAAAGTGAAGCCTTTATTAGTGTATCACTCTGAAACTCCCAGAGCGTTCAGGCAAAAGAATGTCCTCAAGGATAATTTGTGTGTGCTGTGGAGGGCAAACAGTAAGGCATGGGTCACTAGGGAATTTTTCTATAACTGGTTACACCATGCATTTGCCCCCAATGTGAAAAATTACTAACTGAAAAGAAATTAGAACTTAAGTGCCTCCTGGTGTTAGACAATGCCCCTGGTCATCCTACAGACGTGGCAGAGCGACTTTATGGGACATGAGCTTCATTAAGGTGAAGTTTTTGCCTCCTAATACCACTCCTCTCCTGCAGCCATGGACCAGCAGGTTATTTCCAACTTCAAGAAACTGTACACAAAAGCTCTGTTTGAAAGGTGCTTTGTAATGACCTCAGAAACTCAACTGACTCTAAGAGAGTTTTGGAGAGATCACTTTAATATCCTCAATTGTGTAAACCTTATAGGTAAGGCTTGGGAGGAAGTGACAAAGAGGACCTTGAACTCTGCTTGGAAGAAACTGTGGCCAGAATGTGTAGACAAAAGGGATTTTGAAGGGTTTGAGGCTAACCCTGAGAATCCTGTGCCAGTTGAGGAATCCATTGTGGCATTGGGAAAGTCCTTGGGGTTGGAGGTTAGTGGGGAGGATGTGGAAGAGTTGGTGGAGGAGGACAATGAAGAACTAACCACTGATGAGCTGATAGATCAACTTCAAGAGCAAGAGGCCAGACCTGAGGAAACTGGTTCGAAGGAGGGGAGAGAGAAATTGAAGAAGTTGCCTACTACAAAGATAAAGGAAATCTGTGCTAAGTGGCTTGAAGTGCAAACCTTCATGGATGAAAATCACCCTCACACAGCTATTGCAAGCCGTGCTGGTGATTATTACACTGACAATGTTGTGAAACACTTTAGGCAAGTCATAAAGGAACGAGAGGTACAGGCCACTATGGACAGATATCTTGTGCGAAAGAAGTCCAGTGACTCTGAAGCTGGCCCTAGTGGCATTAAAAGAAGAAGGGAAGTAACCCCAGAAAAGGACTTACTACTCAAGTCCTAATGGAAGGGATTCCCCTTCTAAACACTAACACACTCTCTCCCCTCCTCCCCATCCCATCAATCATCACCAGATCTTCAATAAAAGTAAGTGTCATTTAATTGTGCATGCCTTTTTCAGTTTGTGTGTATTAAAATTAACATTTCATGGGGTTTAAAAAAAAATTTTTTTTCATACTTTTGGGCGTCTTGCACGGATTAATTTTATTTCCATTATTTCTATGGGGAAAATTCATTCGCATAACGATTATTTCGCATAACGATGAGCCCTCTTGCACGGATTAAAATCGTTAACCGGGGGTCCACTGTATATATGAGTATATATACCAACAGACCCCTGGCAGTCTTCAAGCTGGCACTGGACAAGCACCTAAAGTCGGTTCCTGACCAGCCGGGCTGTGGCTCATACGTTGGTTTGCGTGCAGTCAGCGGCAACAGCCTGGTTGATCAGGCTCTGATCCACCAGGAGCCTGGTCACAGACGGGTCGTGGGGGCATTGACCCCGGAACTCTCTCCAGGTAAACTCCAGGTAATACGTCAAACATGGTACCTCGTAAGAACGATATATATACGACCAAAAACAGTCAAAGGGTTAAGTGATGCATGACTGTACAGTAGAGTACACGTGCCTAGGCTAGTGTTCTGTTATTACCTGCATGTTTCTACACCAACTGATCTATGTTGTTTGTGTTCAGTCTTTGGTGTTTATAGTTACTCCAAGTGTTGTGGGTGCAGTCCTGGGGGTGGTAGAACACCTTAGACAAGGGGTGGGGAACCTTTTTATGTTGAAAGGCCACATTAAAGTTTACTGTAATCTAGTAAAGCCACATTCAAGAAATTTTGATTAGATATACTGCAAAATGTCGGTTATTTTGTTATTATTTTGTTAAAAGTTAATTATTATATAGCAAAAATATTTTTTTAATTATAAAGTTAATTAACCTTTTAATGACTTTGTTGTGACTGCTTTTTGTGGGAAAGCATTTGGATATTTGGTTGAAACATGGAGGTCCATAGTTTCAGCTGATCCTCCAGGTGGGTTTCCTTCATTTGGGACCTTAAGGATGTCTTGATTTGGATAAGGTAGGAGAATGTGGTTTCACAACAATAAGTGGTTGAGAAACAAGAAAGCATTTCATCGTGCATGTTATGGGATCTTTCTTAGCATCAAACAGGGACTTTAAAATGTTATCTTTTGAAGCTCAATTAACCCCATCTGTAGGGCTTTAGGGGCTTTGAAGACATCAACTAGGTGAGGTAGAAATGTTTATATCAGCGAGGTCATGATTCTCAAAATCAGTGAACCTTTCATAGTATGTTTTCCTTTCGGATTATTGTATGAAGTTGTTCTGTTATGCTGAGGGCCAATTCATGCTGCCAATCAGCTATGGTTCTTCTTGAAAGAGACAGATGTTTGTACTTTGGAACCTTACCAGGGTCTCAGCATCCTACAACTTCAACAATGTAGTCTTTTAAGATTTCTAAATGGCTTACCTTCTTCTCCAAGTATATAAGCCACTTTATACGTTGCTTCAGTGGTATCATTTTTCAGTCCTAACACTGCTTGGAATAATTGCCATTGCATTTGCTCTCCACCTTTCAATTTCTTCAATGCAAATTTCGTGCTTCTCCATCTAATTTGATGCATTAGTGTTCCTTATGAGTGGCATAATGCTAATGCGTATTGAATTCCTTCAGTGTAGATACTATAGTATCACAGAATAAGCAAATCATTTTATCTTTAGCAGAAACAAAATAATATTGCAATTCCCAATTATCCTCACCCTCCGCTCACCCACATGCCTCTGGCTGGGTGGTGGTGGTCAGGCGGGAAACCTACAGTCTAAAGTTGAAGTTGCATTAGGTCAGTTAGAACTAAATCATGAAGGTTACATATTTTCAATAAAAATAAGAAGGATTTCTTATGCAAAATTTTGATTCATTCAGAAGGCCGCAAGTTCCTCACCCCTGCCTTAGACAGTGCTGGTATTTCAACTGAGCTAAGATAGGATAACAGTTATAAAGTTAATAGTACAGTATTAACCCTTAAATGGTCCAAACGTTTATATACGTTTTTTCAACATCTGAAAGTATGTAAAACAATGTAGATCTTCTTTTTTGTTTTACATTTGAAAACGTGTAAAAAAACTTTTATCTACATTTTTTTTTGTTAGATTTGAAAATATGTAAAAAAAAGTAGATCTACTTTTGTAGCACTACGAATTTGAACGTCAATCTCTTTGGACCGTTTAAGGGTTAAAAAACATACAAGTCACTTCTTACCTCTGAATCCAGTCCAAGTGTGAAGAGCATGAAGAAAAACAGAATGGACCAGATCTGTGGGTAAGGCAGTGTGCGGGAGATGGCCTCAGGGTAAGCTATGAAGGCTAACCCAGGACCTGCCACAACCATAACTCTCATTACCACGAGATAAACATAGCTTTCTATCTAGTCATCATATGCTACATTTCACAATGAATACAATGTTACATGAAGACATTATTTTCAATATTACAACTGGTGAACATCTCCCACTCTCCAGTCTCTCTAGGATACTACAGTACTGTACATTGTTAAAAAACTCTCAGTACCTTTGTTGACATAATGATGCAGGATGTATCAGTCACTACCTACACTACAACTTTCACTCAGGATGTACCAGTCACTACCTACACTACAACTTTCACTCAGTAGGTATCAGTCACTACCTACACTGCAACTTTCACTCAGGATGTATCAGTCACTACCTACACTTTTTTTAACAATACTATTCACTCAGGATGTATCAGTCACTAACAATGCAACATCCCCCCAATGAAAAGCAGGGGTGTCACTAGCATGTTAAGAGACAACACAATAAGTGTCAGGGGCCCAAGACTGCCTCCCAGCATACGTAAGGGGGATTATCTTCAAGCAGGCACTGGACAAGCACCTAGAGTTGGTACCTGACCAGCCGGGCTGTGGCTGGTACGTTGGATTGCGTGCAGCCAGCAGTAACAGCCTGGTTGATCAGGCCCTGATCCACCATGAGGCCTGGTCACAGACCGGGCTGCGGGGGCATTGATCCCCTGAACTCTCTCCAGGTAAACTTCAGGTCCAGGGTGTATCAGTCACTACCTACACTACAACTTTCACTCAGGATGTATCATTCACTACCTACACTGAAACTTGCACTCAGGATGTATCAGGATGTATCAGTCACTACCTACACTACCACTTTCACTCAGGATGTATCAGTCATTACCTACACTGCAACTTTCACTCAGGATCAATAGCAGCTCATAGCTAAAATTAGTGAAGGTGTTGCTTCAGAAAATTTTTAGCCATTGTTTTAATATTGTGCAAAACGAAACAAGCATATAAAAAGAATATTTATACATAAGCTTGATAAAATCATGAACAAAAAAATATTTTTTTACTTACCTAAATTGTTACAGTTCAAGCTCGATCCATTCGTTTAAAAATGAAATCCAATCTTGTTCTACTTTGCGCGAAAAGATTAATAATTTTTTCCTTGATCTCTTGATGACTACTGAGGGCATTTTTCTCCATTGAAAGCAATGCAAATGCATTTAGTCTTTCAGAATTCATAGTGCTCCTTGGAAAAGTTTTTTATTCTTTTCAGTGTTGAAAAGCAGCATTCTGGCTCTGATGTAGTCATGGGCAATGTCCAGAGGGTTTTCATCAGTTTCGTAATTTCATTAAGAACATCATCTAGATTATTTTCCAAGATAAATTTCAGCAGCTCATTTAATTTGCAATATTCATGCATGTCGGATCTACAATAGAATACTGTTAGTTCAGTTTCAAGCTTTTCTTTGTCAGTCATGGGATATGCTTCAGTGGTCAGTATTATATTTTCTGTAGGCAATTCGTTCTTAAAACTAGTGAAGCTTTTCTTGTTGAACAATTTAGCAGCTACTAAGTGTTTAGTGGAAAAATATCTGTCCATTATATCAACACACACACAGTCACACAATTGGTGTAAATTGCTGGCTAGACAGATACTGAAAGGAACTTGCAATCCCATCCACTGACAATTGGGACAACTTTTATGGCAAACATGATATGTATGCAAGGGATGGGGTACATCTCTCTAGGGCAGGGGTGATAGCACTTGCCAACTCGATTGAGAGGGCAATTGCTAACATGTCAAAGATTTTAAACTGATAGAAGATAGAGGTATAGGTGTGTGTGGGAAACAGTCAGGTTGCAACACTAGGGTTGAAAACAGTAAATGTTTAAAAGACATTAATCATAAAGTTACAAATGAAGACAATGGATCAGGTCAGCTAATAAAGGGAGACAGCAGAGGGCAGCGAGAGACTAGCTCTCTTAAGGTTTACTATAGTAATAGCAGGAGTGTAAGAAATAAGATAGATGAATTAATATTAATTGCAAGTGCAGGAAGCATAGATATTATTGCTATAACAGAGACCTGGCTCAATCTGAAAGATAGAGAAATGCCTTCTGAATGTGACACACAAAGCTATAAATTATTCCACACTGATAGGGGCAACAGGAAGGGTGGTGGAGTAGCGATGTATGTCAGAGACAATTTAAGTTGTTGTGTTAGACAAGATACAAAATTAGAAGCGTCAGCCACTGAATCTGTTTGGTTACAGCTTCTCGAGGGCCGTGAAAAACTAATCTTGGGTGTGATTTACAGGCCCCCAAACCTTGATAGGGAGTGCAGTAAACTTCTATGGGATGAAATTAGTAGGCATCTACATATGAATATGTTGTGCTAATGGGAGATTTTAACCCTATACAAATTGACTGGAGAAATTTGACAGGAAATTTAGAGTCAAGTAACTTGATACAATTCAGGATTGTTTTCTAAAAGTTTGTGACAGAACCAACTAGAGGAAATAACCTGCTTGACTTGGTTCTTGCCAGCAGGAAATCACTAATTAATAATCTTGAGGTTAATGATGAGTTTGGGGAAAGTGATTACAAATCACTCAGTTTTAATATATTATGGAATTACCCTAATAATGGCAATCAAGTCTCTGTCACTGACTTCTGCTTGGCTGATTTCATAGGACTGAGAAATTACTTGGGTGGGCTAAACTAGAATGACCTGACTATGGGTCAGGTACCTGGTAATGATTGCCGATATGACATTTTCTAGAGAATAGTTCTAGTTGCTCAGACAACTTATGTTCCAAATAGGGGAATGAGATCAAACAAAAATGATCCTAAATGGATAACAATAGATTAAAACATCTCATTGGTCAAAAGAGAGGCATATACAGGCAAATCAAAAGAGGAGAGGGGCAGTTAAGAAATCAATATATTCAGTTAAAGAGAGAAATAAAAAAAAAGGGAATAAGAAAAGCAAAAAGAAATTATGAGGTTAAAGTTGCAAGAGAATCGAAGACTAACCCAAAAGAATTCTTTCAGGTATACAGAGTAAGATTAGGGACAAGATAGGCCCACTCAAAAGTTACTCGGGTCAGCTCACCGACAGTGATAAGGAAATGTGTAGATTTTTAACATTTACTTCCTCTCAGTTTTTACGCAGGAAGATACTAGTGATATTCCAGAAATAATAAATTATGTAGAACAGGACAACAATAAACTATGCACGATTAGGGTCACAAGTGACATGATCCTTAGACAAATAGAGAAATTAAAACCTAACAAATACCCCTTTCCTGATGAACTGTACACAAGGGTTCTAAAGGAATGTAAAGAGAAGCTTAGCAAACCTTTGACTAATCTTTTCAACATATCACTACAAACTGGCATAGTGCCAGATAAGTGGAAAATGACAAATGTGATACGTACCTATTTTCAAAGCAGGTGACAGGTCCTTAACTTTGAACTATAGACCAATAAGCCTTACCTCGACAGTGGGAAAATTTATGGAATCAATAATTGTTCAGGCAATCCGTAGCCATCTTGAAAAGCGTAAATTGATCAACAAATCTCAGCACGGTTTTACAAAAGGGCATTCCTGCCTTATGAATTTATTAACTTTTTTCACTAGGGTATTTGAGGAGGTGGATCATGGTAATGAATATGATATTGTGTATATGGACTTCAGTAAGGCTTTTGATAGAGTCCCACATCGGAGACTATTGAGGAAAATTAAGGCACATGGAATAGGAGGAGAAATTTTTTCCTGGATAGAGGTTTGGTTGACAAATTATGATTAATTCCTCTAGTATTAAGTAGTCTGCAAGTTACTAATTTAGCCTGCCTATAATGCCATGGCATGATAGTGGCTCTCTTTGCAATGCAACACATTATTGTAACTACAGAATCTCAATGTAAACTTGCAAAGAAATAAAAATTGTATTGTACTGTATTGTATAGGCAGCAGAGAGTTTGCATAAATGGGGAGAAATCAGAGTGGGGAAGTGTCACGAGTGGTGTTACACAGGAGTCAGTTTTGGGCCCGTTGTTCTTCACAATCTACATAAACGGCTTAGATGAGGGAATACATAGCGATATAAGTAAGTTTGCCGATGACACGAAAATACCCCGACAAATTCATTCTGATAAGGACATTAGAGCACTCCAGGAAGATTTAAATAGACTGATGCAGTGGTCAGAGAAGTGGCAGATGCAGTTTAATATAGACAAATGCAAAGTTCTAAACAATGGACAAAAAAATAACCATGCCACATATAAACTAAATAATGTATATCTTAATATTACTGTTTGCAAAAAGGATTTGGGAGTTCTGGTTAGCAGTAATCTAAAACCAAGACAACAGTGCATAAGTGTTCGCAATAAAGCAAACAGAATCCTTGGCTTCATATCAAGAAGCATATATAATAGGAGTCCTCAGGTTGTTTTTCAACTCTATATATCCTTGGTCTGGCCTTATTTAGATTATGCTGCTCAGTTTTGGTCACCATGTTACAGAATGGATATAAATGCTCTGGAAAACATACAAAGGAGGATGACAAAGTTGATCCTATGTATCAGAAATCTTTCCTGCGAGGATAGACTGAGGGCCCTGAATCTGCACTCTCTAGAAAGGCATAGAATTAGGGGGGATATGATTGGGGTGCATAAATGGAAAACAGGAATAAATAAAAGGGATGTAAATAGCATGCTAAAAATATCTAGCCAAGACAGGACTTGCAGCAATGGCTTTAAGTTGGAACAATTCAGATTCAGGAAGGATATATGAAAGCACTGGTTTAGTAATAGAGTTGTAGATGAGTGGAACACACTCCCGAGCAGTCATAGAAGCTAAAACGTTATGTAGTTTTAAAATAGGTTAGATAAATACATGAGGGGGTTTTGGGGGTGGTGTGAGTTGGATCTGACTAGCTTGTGCTACTAGGTCTGATGTCGTGCTCCTTCCTTAACCCTTTGAGGGTCGACAGGCCCTCTCCGAAACTCGTTCTCAGGGTCGGCCAAATTCAAAAAAAAAAAAAATTATTTTTTCTTATGAAAAAATAGAGTATTTTTTTCTAAACATTATAGGCTAAACAAAAAAATTTTAACGTCAATACTTACCGAGATATGGAGGTGTGAAATTTGCCAAAATTGAACAACATATGGTAACATCGCCGACTGCCGTCACCCGGTATTTTTCTAATTACTTTTTTATGTACTATTTTCAATTTTTTTTTCAATTTTTCTTTTCTGAGTAACTTTTATGGCCTCTGAGGCCAACATGATCAGTATTTTGTAAGTTATTTCTTTTTCAATACTACACAATAAGGGCGTAAACACTGTTGTCATTATTTTGTTTACAGAAATATTTACACAAACAAAAAATATGAAATGTTGTTTATTACTATTTTTCTATATTTTATATACACATATACAGTCACAGGACATGTTTCTAGAAGTTCTGCAGCCTGTGGAACTCTTTGAAACATGGTGTCATGCACAGTGGAGTTTTGCACTCCTCACACATAAAACGAGTGTCTCTGCGTTGTCGTGGGCGTTTTTTTTGTATGTGAACAGACGTAACACCTCTTCTGAGCCTTTTTCTTCAAAGCAGTAGCAGGCAGTTTTACCAGGAAGTGATCACCATGCTTCAGACGAGCAGGTAGTTGTTGATAATTTGGTGGGCGGTCAATTGCAGGTGCATTTCCTTGGTACTTGAATACTATTTGTCTGATGACAGACAAACAGAATTCGCCGTACTGTGGTTTGTTTCTGGTGCTCATCTTATACATATTATAAGCATTGAGCATGGAAATGTCCAGAAGATGGAAAAACAGTTTGATGTACCACTTATAACTCTTGCGAACACAATCAGCAAACCCAATCTGCATGTCACATTTGTCCACTGAACGCATGTTGAAGGTGTAATCAATCACAGCTGCAGGTTTTAGAATGGGTTCATTTCTCTCTCTATGCTGCCTGCCACTGTCTGCCATTTCATTAGGGTGAATTGATGACAACAGTGTGACATCTCGTTTGTCATGCCACCGAAATGCCATGATGTCATTGGCAGCAAACGCCTGCACCTCACCTCTGCGAGTGCCAGCATCAAACCTGGGCAAAATGTTTTCGATTTGCACGCACTGTGCCACACACATCTGTCATGTTCACTCGCAAAAAATCACTGAGTGAGGGGCTTGTGTACCATTTATCTGTATATAATATATGCCCCTTACCAAGGTATGGTTCTATCATTGTTCGAACCACATCACCTGAGATGCCCAATAACTTCCTGGTATTTTGCAATGTATAACTTCCAGTGTACACATAATATCTAATACCAGACCACTGTAACAATCACAAAGCACAAACAACTTTATACCAAAGCGTTTCCTCTTGCTTGGTATGTACTGCTTGAAAGAGAGTCTTCCTTTGAACAGAATCAAAGGACTCGTCAATTACAAGCTTCCTGAAGGGATAAAAAAATGATACTGAATTTCTGTTTCAGATACACAAACACATTCCTAATCTTATATAACCTGTCAGTTCTGTCAGGCCTGGTTTTATCTGAGAAGTGAAGCATACGTAACATTAGCACAAATCGATTCACTGGCATTATATCACTGAAACCTGGTGTTGCAATCAGGGGGTCTGTTGACCAGTATGATTTCACTTTGTGCTTATACACATGTGGCATAAGCATTATTGTGGCAAAGAAAAGATACATCTCAGCCACAGTTGCCTCCTTCCATTGGTGTAGACGTGATTTTGGTGAAAGTATTGTGTTTGCCATGGTGTACTCGTAGTATGTGTTGCTTTCCATGACAATACTTTTCATCAGTGGTTCGTCAAAGAATAACTCGAAACATTCCAGTTCAGTGGCATTGTTCCCAAGTGCACAAGATGGCCGTATTCCACTTTGGCTGCCATCAAACTGGTGGGGATTTGGAACAAAATTGACAGCTTCCTGCCAATCCCAGGTGCGGTCTGCTGGTGGGTACTGGACAATGACAGGTGGTTGTGGTTGTGGAGGTTGTGGTTGTGGAGGTTGTGGTTGTGGAGGCTGGTGTGGTGGGGGAGTGGGGGATGGTGGCCTTTGTTCTAGATCAGCTGAGGCAGCGGCGTGGCTGCAGCGTGGGTGGCAGCATGGCCCACTGCTGGTGCCTCACCGCCGGCACCACTACCACCACGCACATTTTCCATCCCAATTGCAACAGTATCTTCGTCATTTTCACTGTCTGTTCCTGTTGTACAGCCACGGGATGTACTCCGAGATACACTCCTTCCCTTGGTATAACATATGGCACCACTTCCAGAGCGCATATATCGTCGTATATACTGACGCTTCACTGGGGAATATTGCACTTCACTATCACTACTGGAACTAGTTTGAAGAGCTTGTAGTTCATATTCACTATCACTATCATCACCCATGCTCTCATCTGAGTCTGGGATTTGGGAAAATAGAAGTTTCCTCTTTGTTCTGGAACAACTGAACGTGAACACGAGGGCCCAGCACAGAGGTGGAAGGCTGAGGGTCGTCTGGGTTTTCTTCACTATTACCGATATTATGGTCATTAGTTTCGGTCAAAACCTCACTAAAACCACGAAATCATCTTCACTGGCACTTCCATCACTATTAGAACTGTCACTGGGGAACAAAAGTGTCCCAATTCGCCGAGGAGTGAGGAGCTTCTTACCGCGAGGCATGGTGGACATTGTTTACTAAGAGGGCATTCCCACAATGCACCACTGGGTCCCAGATTTTTTTTCTACCGCGCACACTGACCACGCAGACCCATTCTCTCACACCTAGGCCTATCAGCCTTTTCGCGCGAGATTTGAGGCCGCTAGAATTTATGCGTACTAGTACGTCAAAAACCCCTACGCGTAAGACGTACTAGTACGACGAAAACCCTCAAAGGGTTAAGTTAATGTGACCTGACCTGACTAGGTTGGGGCATTGGCTTGGGCTGGGGGGGGGACTTAGACCTGCCTCGCATGGACCAGTAGACCTGCTGCAGTGTTCCTTCTTTCTTATGTTCCTATGTTCTTATATGCTTCTTGAGAATGGATACACGGTGCAGTGATCTTGAAAAGAATGTTGGAATAGCCAAAATGTTAGAGAAAAATATTCTTGCATTCCGTGTAATACTTGCTGCATTTCTCATTATTAAGTTGATGTGCATAACAGTAAATGAAATGTGCATTACTATAAACTGCTTTTATTTTTGCTTTAATTCCTGCTTTTTTGCCTTTCATGACATTTGCACCATCAATGTCTGAGCTATCAGTTTTGTCCATTTCCTTGAAGGATCATTTCTAATTGCTCAAGAATATATTTTGATATGCCATCTGCAGTTTGATTTTCTAGAATAAAGAATCCCCAAAAATGCTCAAATATTTATCCATTCAACACGTACCGTAAAACAATGACCATTTGAGTGTATTCTGAAAAATCTGTTGTCATCATCATCCATGACAGCTACAAAGGAAGCTTCTCTAATTTCTGTCCTTATCTCCTCATGGTATATTTGTAGCAGGCAGTCAAGCATCTCATTTTGATTGGTCTTGGAAACACCTTTGAAAAAAAAAAAAACCATACCATGGGCGGGATTTGAACCCGCGGTCAGAGTCTCAAAACTCCAGACCATCGCGTTAGCCACTGGACCAGCTAGCCACAATAAGATTCATCCAACTAGGTATATTTCTGGTGTAGAAATATACCTAGTTGGATGAATCTTATTGTGGCTAGCTGGTCCAGTGGCTAATGCGACGGTCTGGAGTTTTGAGACTCTCTGACCGCGGGTTCAAATCCCGCCTGTGGTATGGTTTGTTTGCAATCGTGTCATTACGATTTCGTGAGTCATGTAAGCACCTTTGAAGACTGTACTGGTTTCTAAGTGATTCTTCAAATCTGGATCTAATTAAGATGCAAAATTTATTAATCCTCTAAATACCGTTGGATTTACTGAATCATCTTTTTCATCATGCCCACATAAGGGAGTTTCAAAGTTTCCACAAAAGAAAGTACAGTCTATGATTTTGGATATAATTTCATGGTTCTTTTTAACCTTTATGTTATGTTCACTGATTTAAAATCTGTATGCCTCACTAAGTTTCTCCTTAATATTTACGTTTCCTAAAATTGGCAGTGGAACCACATTTTCAACGTGCTCCTCTGACTTCTCATGTTTTTCAGTTTTTTCTTTCATTTTGTTTATATTTCTAAAACCATGTTACATCACCTCCAAACAGCAATCACGGGAAGCAAAACAATGCATTTTTTACTTCACAGCTGCAAAGCCAACTTTTCCGTTGGTATCATTCAGAATTAAAGCTACGAATATACTTCTTTTTGTTGTTTACTCCTGGCTGAGATATTTGAATATCAGGTGTTTGAACAGCCTTTTTTCTTAAATGTAACTTTCTCATGGAGAGACAACTGTGAAAACTTAAGCTGCTGAAGTTCACTTACAGTCACAGAACTTATTTCTTGGGGATGCAAGGAGGCTATCATTAAACTATTTAAATTTTCTGTAAAATAAAAGAACCGAAAAAAACTATGAATTAAATAAAATAGCTGGAAGCATGATAATCATCTAATTCTACACTTTATCACATTCAAGAATATGGTACATACGGGATTTTTAAGCACAACACACGTCGCTGAGTCAAACAGAAACACTACCTTACACTAGCACAACAGGGTCGGCACTGTGTCAGAGACAGTGCTCTCTCTACCCAGCATGCAGCGTCTTATCTCGGACATGTGCACATGTGCACAACAGCCAAACACCAAGTCGCTGGAACTATGAAGCATACAGTTGCATACAAAGATTTTTGTAATTTTTTCATGTACTAGGGGATGGCTACTGACATTAAGCTTCAGGATTATATAATGTAAATATAAAGAAAGAATTAAAGAAAAAAAGACTGATTATATTGAATGTTATCGATAATATCAAGTGAAAATAGGGGGTGCTGCAATTCCACAGTGCCTTTACACGAGCCGCCACTGCTCAGGATGCATCACTCACTGCCTACACTACAACTTTCACTCAGGATGTATCACTCACTACCTACACTACAAAAATTACTTTTGATACATTTATGCTTTACATTTTCTTATATACAAAATGATATAGAATAATTCAATGTACAGTATAAATATATAAATTTACATATTGTATGTGGGCACATAAAATAACCTTGACACATTTATTTATATTTACACGTACACATAATGTATATTTAGACATTTAAAATCAAATTTTCTCTCTCTCTCTCACTATCATACACATACACACATGGAGGCATCCTCAGACATCATAGCAATCATGGAAACCAAGCTCAAAGGAATGATAACAGACGCAATCTTTCTAACCGGACATCAGATCCTGAGGGAATAGAGGGGGGGGAGGAGTTGCACTGCTCATCAGAAACCAGTGGAGTTTTGAGGAGTTAAAAGAATGGACAGAAGAGAAACAAGGAAAATACATAGTAGGAACACTTAAGACTGGGGGTCCCAAGGTGGTGATTGCAGTGATGTACAGCCCACCACAGAATAGGAGGAGGCCAAGACAAGAATATGAGAGCAACAGAGCAATGGTTGATACACTAGCTAGGTGGCCAGGAGAGCCACCTAGCTAGTGGAGGACTGTCTAACTTATTTCCATTGGGGTCCTCATCTTGTCCCCAGGATGCAACCACACCAGTCGACTAACACCTAGGTACCTATTTTCTGCTAGGTGAACAGGACAACAGGCGTAACGAAACGTGTTAAAATGTTTCCACCGGCCATAAATTGAACCCGGGCCCTCCGTGTGTGAAGCGAGAGCTTTAGCCACCAGGCCACCCAATTGCATTTTCTTGGACTGTAACAAGGTTTTTGACACAGTTCCACACAAAAAATTAGTGCAAAAGCTAGAGGAGCAGGCAGGAATAATAGGAAAGGCAGTGCAATGGATCAGGTAATACCTCGCAGAGAGGAAACAATGAGTGATGGTACATGACGAGGTGTCAGAGTGGGCACCTGTGATGAACAGGGTTCCACAATGGTCAGTCCAAGGACCGATACTATTTCTGGGATATGTGAATGACATGACAGAAGGGATAGATTAAGAGGTGTCCCTGTTTGCAGATGATGTGAAGCTAATATGAAAAATTCAAACGAATGAGGTCAGGTAGGACTACAAAGGTATCTGGACAGGCTGCAAGCCTGGTCAAGCAACTGGCTCCTGGAGTTTAACCCCACCAAGTGCAAAGTCATGAAGACTGAGGAAGGTCAAAGAAGATTGCTGACGCTGACGGAATACAGGCTAGGGGGACAAAGGCTACAAACTACACTCAAGGAAAAGGATCTTGGGGTGAGTATTATCCCAAGAACATCTCCTGAGGTGCACATCAGTCAATCAATCAATCAATCAATCAAGTTTATTCTCTATAAAGATTACAATGCGGGGTTTACAGATTTTAGGATATTGTGAGGTTTACATGTTATAAAATATAATTACAGAGGGGGCCACTATGACCCCTAGCATGGCTAGGAATTTCGGGCAGCCTCAGATTAATTCATAACTCTTAATTATTACAGATTATGGAGTAAGTTGGTATTAAGGCTAAGTGACTACATTATAGTTTGTGAGTTTAGCAATGTGAATGCTTTTGTTTTGGTACAATACATAGTGTCTACATTAGAGTATCACAAGCAAACTTATGATTAGTTAGGATTCATTATTTTAACCCTTAAACTGTCCAAGCAGATCTACGTTCACATGCGTAGTGCTCCAAAAGTAGATCTACGCTTTTTTTACATATTTTCAAATATAACAAAAAAAGAAAAAGTAGATCAAAGTTTTTTACACGTTTTTAAATGTAAAAAACAAAAAGAAGATCTACTTTTTTTACATACTTTCAAATGTTGAAAAAACGTAGATCTACGTTTGGACAGTTTAAGGGTTAAGATTAAGATTCATATTTCTGTGTTTATAGTCAAATGGGTGAGTGTGTGAGTGCAAGTGTGAACCACCAGGTGGTGTTCATGTAGTTAGTTGACGGGGTGTATCAGGGAGATAAGATGTTTTCTAATGGTAGTTTTGAAAGTGGATGAATGTGTCTGCAGTTGGAGCACATGGGCGCCTGGCAAACCTAAGAATAGCATTTCGATACCTGAGTAAGGAGTCATTCAAAACACTGTACACCATATACATCAGACCCCTATTGGAGTATGCAGTACCAGTTTGGAACCCATATCTGGTCAAGCCCATCAATAAATTAAGAAAGTACAAATGTTAGCAAGAAGAGTAGTTCTGGAACTGAGGACAGGAGAGAAAGGAGGGACATGATAACGACATATAAAATACTGGGAGGAATTGACAAGGTGGATAGGGACAGAATGTTTCAGAGATGGGACACAGCAATAAGGGATCACAACTGGAAGTTAAAAACTCAGATGAGTCACAGGTATGTTAGGAAGTATTTCTTCAGTCAGAGTTGTCAGGAAGGCGAACAATCTAGAGAGTGATGTAGTGGAGGCAGGAGCCATGTGTAGCTTTTAGAAGAGATACGATAAAGCTCATGGAGCAAGGAGAGAGCGAACCTAGTAGTGACTGGTGAAGAGGCGGTGCCAGGAGCTGTGAATTGACCCCTGCAATCACAAATAGGTGAGTACACACACAAAACAGTAAGAGTTGGATGAAGCTACTGTGTGGACTATGTCTATACCTCGTAGGCAGTGGGACCAGATATCTCTCTCTCCGTGAGTCTTGAGAGAGGCAGCAGAGGTACGTACTGTGTGTGCCACTAGCAACACTCTTCAACAAGTCTATCAACACAAGGCAACTACCAGTGTGTGGAAGACAGCAAAAGAAGATCCAATTTTTAAGAAAATTGGAAGATACCTGGAGGGTATTCTGAGGGTGAACGTCCCCTCGGCCTGGTCCATGACCAGGCCTCATGGTAGATCTGGGCCTGATCAGCCAGGTTGTTGCTGCTGGCCACACACAAACCGACATGAACCACAGGGTGGTTGGTCAGGTACTGACTTCAGATGCCTGTCTAGCTTCCTCTTGAAGACAGCCAAGGGTCTATTGCTAATCCCCCTTATGTATGCTGGGAGGCAGTTGAACAATCTTGGGCCCCAGACACTTATTGCGCTGTCTCTTAACGTACTCATGCCACCCCTGCTCTTCATTGGGGGGTTGTTGCAAGACTTTGCTTTAGTAGGGAGTGATTTCCGTGTGTATATTTGGAATTAGTCCCTCTACAATTCTCCAAGTGTACATTATCTATCTTTCTTGCCTGCATTCCAAGGAGTACAGGTCAAGGGACTTCAACTGCTTCCAGTAATTTAGATGCTTTATTGTACTTATATGTGCAGTGAAAACATAAGTAGCATTAAATTACAGATGAGCATCACTGACGTGCACAGCACGTAAAGCTATGGAGAAGATTATCAGAAGAGTGGTGGAGCATTTAGAAAGGAGTAAGTTCATACATGACAACCACTATGGCTACAGAATTGGGAAATCCTATGTCACAAACCTACTGGAGTTCTATGACAAGATAACAGAAGGAGAGAGAGAGAGGAGAGAGAGAGAGAGAGAGAGAGAGAGAAAGAGAAAGATGAGAGAGAGGAGAAGAGAGAGAAAGAGAGAGAGAAAGAGAAAGGAGAAAGAAGGAAAAGAGGGAAAGGAGAGAAAGAGAAAGAGAAAGAGAAAGAGAGAAAGAAGAGAGAAAGAGAGAAGAGAGAAAGAGAAAGAGAGAGAGAGAGAGAAGAGAGAGAAGAGAGAAGAGAAGAGAGAGAGAGGAGAGAGAGAGAGAGAGAGAGAGAGAGAGAGAGAGAGAGAGAGAGAGAGCGAGGGGGAAGGGATGGGTAGATTGCATTTTCTTGGACTGTAGGTAGGCTACTGACACAATACCGTACAGGAAACTGGTACAAAAGCTAGACTATTAGGTGGGAATAATAAAGGAAGCACTACAATAGTTTAAAGTCATACCCAACAAGAAAGAAAACAATGAGTGATGGTTGTGAAGAGGTGTCAGAATGGATACATATGCTAGTGGGGTTTTCCCCGGGGGTTTAATTTTCT
>NC_069442.1:401345-442488 GCF_026875155.1 Cherax quadricarinatus
GTGTAGTTTTTACCCTTTTGTCCCCCTAGCCTGTATCCGTCAGCGTCACAATCTTCTTTGCCCTTCCCTCAGTCTTCATGACCTTTGCATGGTGGGTTTTAACCAGGAGCCAGTTGCTTGAACCAGGTTTTGCAGCCTGTCCGGGATACCTTTGTAGTCCTCCTGACCTCATTCTTTTAAATTCTTCATATTAGCTTCACATCATCTGCAAACCAGGGACACCTTTTAATCTATCCCTTCTGTATGTCATTCACATATCCAAAATATATCGGTCCTTGGACTGACCATTGTGGAACCCTGTTCATCACAGGTGCCCACTTGACACCTCTTTCATGTACTCACTCTTGTTTCCTTTGCGAGTTTACCGACCATTGCACTGCCTTTCCTATTATTCCTGCCGCCCTCTAGCTTTTGGGCACTAATTTTTGTGTGGGAATGTGTCAAAAACCTTTGTTACAGTCCAAGAAAATGCAATGGGGGCCTGGTGGCTAAAGCCTCGTTCACACACGGAGGGCCGGGTTCAATTTATGGCCGGTGGAAAACTTTTTAACCGTTTCGTTACGCCTGTTGTCCTGTTCACCTAGCAGAAATAGGTACCTAGGTGTTAGTCGACTGGTGTGGGTTGCATCCTGGGGGACAAGATTGAGGCCCCCAATGGAAATAAGTTAGCCCAGTCCTCCACTAGCTAGGTGGCTCTCCTGGCCACCTAGCTAGTGTATCAACCATTGCTCTGTTGCTCTCATATCTTTTTCTTGGCCTCCTCCTATTCTGTGGTGGGCTGTACATCACTGCAATCACCACCTTGGGACCCCCCAGTCTTAAGTGTTCCTACTATGTAGTTCCTTGTTTCTCTTCTGTCCATTCTTTTAACTCCTCAAAACTCCACTGGTTTCTGATGAGAGTGCAAACTCCTCCACCCCTCTTTTCCCCTCGGGATCTGATGTCCGGTTAGAAAGATTGCGTCTGTTATCATTCCTTTGAGCTTGGTTTCCATGATTGCTATGATGTCTGGGGATGCCTCCATGTGTGTATGTGTATGATAGGGGGAGAGAGAGAGAGAGAATGATTTTAAATGTTAAATTACTTTTTGTGTATTTTAATTAAAAAATGTGCAAGGTTTTTTTTATGTCCCCACATACAATATGTAAATTTTAATTTTTTTATATTCCATTGAATTATTTATATCATTTTGTATATAAGAAAATGTAAAACATAAATGTACAAAAGTAATTTTTGTAGTGTTGTAGTGAGTGTACCCTGAGTGAAAGTTTTGTGTAGGGAGTGAGTGATGCATCCTGAGCAGTGGGGCTCGTGTAAAGGCACTGTGGGAAATTTCGCAACCCCCCATTTTTACTTGATAAATCATAACATTCAATATAATCAGTTTTTTTTCTTTAATTTTTCTTTTTATTTACATTATATAATCCCGAAGCTTAATTCAGTAGCCTCCCCCAGTAATGAAAAAATTACAAAATCTTGTATGCAACTGTTCTTCATAGTTTAGGACTTGGTGTTTGGCTTTGTGCAAGTGCACATGTCGGATAAGGCTGCATGTGGGTAGAGAGGCAGTCTCTGACACAGTGCCGACCCTGTTGTGCTTTGTGTAAGGTAGTGTTTTGTTTTCTCAGCGACGTGTGTTTTTCTTAAAAAAACCCGTTGTACCATATTCTTGAATGTTAAAGTGTAGAATTAGTGATTATCGCTTCCACTTTTTATTTAATTCATAGTTTTTTTTTTGGTTTTTTTTATTTTACAGAAAATTTAAATTTTTAATGATAGCCTCCTTGCTCCCCAAAAAATAAGTTCTGTACTGTAAGTGAACTTCACAGCTTAAGTTTTCCCCGTTGCTTCCATGAGAAAATTAATTTTGAAAAAAGGCTGTTCAACATGATATTCAAAATCCAGCCCGGAGTAAACAACAAAAAAAAGTATATTCGTAGCTTTAATTCGGGGAAAGATACCAAAGGAAAAGTTGGCTTTGCAGCTGTAAGTAAAAAAAGCTTTTTTTCTTCCCGGATTGCTTTTGGAGGTGATGTAACTGGTTTTAGAAATATAAACAAAATGAAAGAAAAAAAACGAAAAAAATGAGAAGTCAGGGGAGCAGTTAAAATGGGGTTTCCCACTCCCAATTTTAGGAAACGAAAATTTTAAAGGAAAAACTTGTGAGGCATACAGTTTTTAAATCAGTGAACAAACTAAAGGTTTAAAAAAAACCATAAAATTTATACCCAAAACATGACTTACTTTTTTTTTGTGGAAATTTTTAAAACCCCCTTTATGTGGGCATGAGAAAAAGATGTCAGAAAAACCCAACGGTATTTATGGTTTAATAAATTTTGCATCTTAATTAGCCCAATTTTAAAAAAAACCTTTAGAAACCAGTCAGTCTTAAAAGGTGTTTACAGGGGGACCCGAAACGTAAGACACGATTGCAAAAAACCATACCACAGGGGGGATTTGAACCCCCGGTAGAGGTCTCAAAACCCAGACCGTCGCATTTGCCACGGACCAGTAGCCACAATAAGATTTCCAATAGGTATATTTCTACACCAGAAATAACCTGTTGGATAATCTTATTGTGGTAGCTGGGCCCGTGGCTAAGCATGGTCGGGGTTTTTAACCTGACCGGGGTTCAAATCCCGCCCCTGTATGTTTTTTTTTTTTTTTTAAAGGTGTTTCCAAAAACCAATCAAAATGAGTCGGCCGCTCAAAAATACCATGAGGGGATAAGGACAGAAAATTGAGAACTTCCTTTGTAGCTGTCAGGAGATGAGGGCAACAGATTTTTCAGAAAACACTCAAATGGTCATTGTTTACGGTACGTGTTGAAAGGGTAAATTTTTGAGCATTTTGGGGATTCTTTATTCAGAAATCAAACTGCGATGGCATATCAAAAATATTTTGAGCAATTAAAATGACCTTAAAGGAAATGGAAAAAAAACTGATAGCCAGACTTTTGGGGAAAATGTATGAAAGGCAAAAAACGGAATTAAAGCAAAAATAAAACTTTTATAGTAAGCAATTTCATTTACTGTTATGCACTCAACTTAATAAGGGAAAAATGCGAAAGATTACACGGAATGCAAGAATTTTTTTCTCAACATTTTGGCTATTCCAACATTCTTTTCAAGTCACTGCACCGGTACCCATTCTCAAGAAGCTATAAGAACATAGGAACATAAGAAAAAAGGGAAAAACACTGCGCAGGTTACGGGTCCATGCGAGGAGGTCAAAGCCCCCCCCCCACCCCAACCAATCCCCCAACCCAGTCAGGTCGGTCACATTAATTTAAACCCCTTTGGGGGTTTTCGTCGTACTAGTACGTCTTACGCGTGGGGGTTTTTGACGATAGTACGAAAAATTTTCAGGGCCTCAAATCTCCCCGGGGAAAAGGCTGATAGGCCTGGGTGTGAGAGAAGGGGTCTGCGGGGTCAGTGTGCGCGGTAAAAAAAAAAAATCGGGGACCCATGGTGCATTGTGGGAAATGCCCCTTAGTAAACAATGTCCCATGCCCGGGGTAAAAAGTCCTCACTCCTCGGCAAATTTGGGGGACATTTTTTTCCCCAGTGCAGTTCTAAAGGATGGAAGTGCAATGAAGATGAGTTTCGTGGTTTTAGTGGGGTTTTGACCGAAATTTAATGCCAAATACGGTAAAGTGAAAAAACCCGACCCCCTCACCTTTCCACCTTGGTGCTGGGCCCTCGTGTTCACTTCATTTTTTTTTCCAAAACCAAAGGGGAAAAACTTCTTTTTTTCCCAAAATCCAGATCAGATGGGGCAGGGTGATGAAGGAAGTGAATAGGGAACTACAATCTTCAAACTTTTCCCCGTAGTGATAGTGAAGTGCAATATTCCCCAGTGAAGCGTCAGTATATACGACGTATATGCGCCTCGGGAAGTGTCCCTATGTTATACCAAAGGGGGGAGGGGGGTATCTCGGAGTACATCCCGTGGCTGTAAACAGGAACAGACAGTAAAAATGAAAAAGATACTGTTGCAATTGGGAGGGAAAAATGGGTGGTGGAGTGGTTGCGGCGGTGAGGCCCAGCAGTGGGCCATGCTGCCACCCACGCGCCACCCAGCCGCGGCCCGCTGACTAGAAAAAAGGCCACCACCCCCCACTCCCCCCCCCACACCGCCTCCAAAACCCCAAAACCTCCACACCCAAAACCCCTCCACAACCAAACCACTTATTGTCCAGTCCCCCAGCAGACCGCACCTGGTTTGGGCAGGAAGTGTAAATTTTTGTTCCAAACCCCCACCGTTTGAGGGCACCAAAGTAAATAGGGGCCCTTGTGATTTGGGAACAATGCCACTGAACTGGAATGTTTCGATTTTTTTCTTGAGAACCACTGATGAAAAGTATTGTCAGGGAAAGCAACACATACTAGAGTAACCCATGGCAAACAAAATACTTTCACAAAAACAGTCTACCCAAGGGGAAGGAGGCAACTGTGGTGAGATGTATCTTTTCTTTGCCACAATAATGTTATGCCACAGTGTAAAGCAAAAAAGTGAAATCATATGGTCAAAAGACCCCCTGATTGAACACCAGGGTTTTAGTGAAATTAATGCCAGTGAATTTGATTTTGCTAATGTTCGTATGCTTTACTTCTCAATAAAACCAGGGGCCGACAAATGACGGTTATTAAATTAGGAATGTGTTGTGAAACTGAAAAAAGAAATTCAGTACTATTTTTTTTCCTTGGAAGCTTTTAATTTACGGTCTTTTATTCTTTTAAAGGGATCTCCCTTTTAAGCAGTACATACCAAGCAAGAGGAACCTTTGGTATAAAGTTGTTTGGTTTGTGATTTTCTGTTGGTATTGATTTATTGTGTACACTGGAAGTTATACATTGCAAAAACCCGGAAATTATTGGGGCATATCGGTGATGTGGTTCGAAAAATGATAAACCCCCTTGGGGAAGGGCATATATTATAACAGATAACTGGTACACAAGCCCCCCACTCATTTTTTTGCGAGTGAACATGACAGTGTGTGTGGCCAGTGCTTTCAAATCGAAAAAATATGCCCAGGTTTTTGCTGGCATCGCAGAGGTGAGGTGCAGGGGTTTGTGCCAATGACAATGGCATTTTGGTTTGGATGACAAACGAGTTTACCTTTTTTATAATTCACCCTAAGAAATGGCAGACAGTGGCGCAGCATAGAGAGAGAAATGAACCCATTCTAAAACCTCGCTGTGATTGATTTAAACCCTTACTCTTCAGTGGACAAAGTGACATCAGATTGGGGTTTTCTGATTGTGTTGCAAAAAGGTTTTAAATGGTACATCAAACTGTTTTTCCTCTTTGGGCATTTTTTCCAGCTCTGCTTAAATATGTTAAAAAATGAGCCCCGAAACAAAACCCCAGTACGGCGAATTTTTGTTGCTGTCATCAAAAAAATAGTATTCAAGTACCAAGGAAATGCACCGCAAATTTACCCCCCACCAAAATTTTCAACAACTACCTGCTCGTCTGAAGCAGGTATACTTCCTGAAAAAAGCCGCTACGCTTGAAAAAAAAAGGGTCAGAAGAGGTGTTTTCTTTTGTTCAATACAAAAAAAAAAGCCCCCACAACCAGGACACTCGTTTTATGTGTGGGGAGTGCAAAAAACTCCACTGTGCATGACACCCTTTTTCAAAGGTTCCACAGGCTGAGAACTTTTGAAACATGTCCCGGACTGTATATGTGATTAAAAAATAGAAAAATATAAAAAAAAAATTTCATATTGTTTTTTGTGTAAATATTTTTTGTAAAAAAAATAATGACAAAAGTGTTTTCGCCCCCTTTTGTGTAGTATTGAAAAAGAAATAACTTACAAAAAATGATCATGTGGCTAGAGGGCCATAAAAGTTACTCAGAAAAAGAAAATTGAAAAAAAATTGAAAATAGTACATAAAAAAGTAATTAGAAAAATACCGGGTGACGGCAGTCGGCGATTTACCATATGTGTTCAATTTTGGCAAATTTCACACCTCCATATCTCGGTAAGTATTGACGTTAAAATTTTTTGTTTAGCCTATAATGTTTAGAAAAAAATACTCTATTTTTTCATAAGAAAAAATAATTTTTTTTTTTTTTGAAATTTTGGCCGACCCTGAGAACGAGTTTCGGAGAGGGCCTGTCGACCCTCAAAGGGTTAAGGAAGGGCACGACATCAGACCTAGTAGCACAAGCTAGTCAGATCCAACTCACACCCACCCAAACCCACTCATGTATTTATCTAACCTATTTTTAAAACTACATAACGTTTTTAGCTTCTATGACTGCTCGGGAGTGGTGTTCCACTCATCTACAACTCTATTACTAAACCAGTGCTTCATATATCCTTCCTGAATCTGAATTGTTCCAACTTAAAGCCATTGCTGCAAGTCCTGTCTTGGCTAGATATTTTTAGCATGCTATTACATCCCTTTTATTTATTCCTGTTTTCCATTTATGCACCCCAATCATCCCCCTAATTCTATGCCTTTCTAGAGAGTGCAGATTCAGGGCCCTCAGTCTATCCTCGCAGGAAAGATTTCTGATACATAGGATCAACTTTGTCATCCTCCTTGTATGTTTTCCAGAGCATTTATATCCATTCTGTAACATGGTGACCAAAACTGAGCAGCATAATTAAATAAGGCCAGACCAAGGTATATATAGAGTTGAAAAACATCCTGAGGACTCCTATTATATATGCTTCTTGATATGAAGCCAAGGATTCTGTTTGCTTTATTTGCGAACACTTATGCACTGTTGTCTTGGTTTTAGATTACTGCTAACCAGAACTCCCAAATCCTTTTTGCAAACAGTATATTAAGATATACATTATTTAGTTTATATGTGGCATGGTTTTTTTTTGTCCATTGTTTAGAACTTGCATTTGTCTATATTAAACTGCATCTGCCACTTCTCTGACCACTGCATCAGTCTATTAAAATCTTCCTGGAGTGCTCTAATGTCCTTATCAGAATGAATTTGTCGGGGTATTTTCGTGTCATCGGCAAACTTACTTATATCGCTATGTATTCCCTCATCTAAGCCGTTTATGTAGATTGTGAAGAACAACGGGCCCAAAACTGACTCCTGTGTAAACACCACTCGTGACACTTCCCCACTCTGATTTCTCCCCATTATGCAAACCTCTGCTGCCTATACAATACAGTACAATACAATTTTTATTTCTTTGCAAGTTTACATTGAGATTCTGTAGTTACAATAATGTGTTGCATTGCAAGAGAAGCCACTATCATGCCATGGCATTATAGGCAGGCTAAATTAGTAACTTGCAGACTACTTAATACTAGAGGAATTAATCATAATTTGTCAACCAAACCTCTATCCAGGAAAAAATTTCTCCTCCTATTCCATGTGCCTTAATTTTCCTCAATAGTCTCCGATGTGGACTCTATCAAAAGCCTTACTGAAGTCCATATACACAATATCATATTCATTACATGATCCACCTCCTCAAATACCCTAGTGAAAAAAGTTAATAAATTCATAAGGCAGGAATGCCCTTTTGTAAAACCGTGCTGAGATTTGTTGATCAATTTACGCTTTTCAAGATGGCTACGGATTGCCTGAACAATTATTGATTCCATAAATTTTCCCACTGTCGAGGTAAGGCTTATTGGTCTATAGTTCAAAGTTAAGGACCTGTCACCTGCTTTGAAAATAGGTACGTATCACATTTGTCATTTTCCACTTATCTGGCACTATGCCAGTTTGTAGTGATATGTTGAAAAGATTAGTCAAAGGTTTGCTAAGCTTCTCTTTACATTCCTTTAGAACCCTTGTGTACAGTTCATCAGGAAAGGGTATTTGTTAGGTTTTAATTTCTCTATTTGTCTAAGGATCATGTCACTTGTGACCCTAATCGTGCATAGTTTATTGTTGTCCTGTTCTACATAATTTATTATTTCTGGAATATCACTAGTATCTTTCCTGCGTAAAAACTGAGAGGAAGTAAATGTTAAAAATCTACACATTTCTTATCACTGTCGGTGAGCTGACCCGAGTAACTTTGAGTGGGCCTATCTTGTCCCTAATCTTACTCTGTATACCTGAAAGAATTCTTTTGGGTTAGTCTTCGATTCTCTTGCAACTTAACCTCATAATTTCTTTTTGCTTTTCTTATTCCCTTTTTTTTATTTCTCTCTTTAACTGAATATATTGATTTCTTAACTGCCCCTCTCCTCTTTTGATTTGCCTGTATATGCCTCTCTTTTGACCAATGAGATGTTTAATCTATTGTTATCCATTTAGGATCATTTTGTTTGATCTCATTCCCCTATTTGGAACATAAGTTGTCTGAGCAACTAGAACTATTCTCTAGAAAATGTCATATCGCAATCATTACCAGGTACCATGACCCATAGTCAGGTCATTCTAGTTTAGCCCACCCAAGTAATTTCTCAGTCCTATGAAATCAGCCAAGCAAAAGTCAGTGACAGAGACTTGATTGCCATTTTTAAGGGTAATTCCAAAATATATTAAAACGAGTGATTTGAAAATCATTTTCCCCCCCAAACTCATCTTTAAACCTAAAGTTTAAAAAAATTTAAATTAAATTTCCCCTGCTGGCAAAAACCCAAATTCAAGCGGGTTTAAAATTTCCTCTATTGGTTCTGTCACAAACTTTAGAAAACAATCCTGAATTGTATAAATTACTTGACTCAAAAATTTTCCTGCCCCTTTTCTCCATTAAAATTGAAATAGGGTTTAAAAACCCCCATTACAAAAACCCAAAATTCATAGTAATGCCTACTAATTTCATCCCTTTTAGAATTTTAACTGCACTCCCTATAAAGGGTTTTTTGGGGGCCGTAAATCACACCAAGTTTTATTTTTTCACGGCCCCGAAAAGCTGTAACCAAACAAAAATTCAGGGGCGGGACGCTTCTAAATTTTGTAATTTTGTCAAACCCAACAACTTAAATTGTCCTGACATAACCTAACCCCACCCCCCTTCCTGTTGCCCCTATCAGTGGGAATAATTTATAGCTTTGTGTGCCCACCTTCAGAAGGCATTTCTCTTCTTTCAGATTGACCCGGGTCTCTGTTATACAATAATACCTATGTTTCCCTTTCACTTGAAATTAAAATTAATTAAATCTATTTTAAATTTTTTAACACTCCTGCATTCCCTATGGGGAAACCTTTAAGAGGGGCTAGTCTCTGGGCGGCCCTTTTGCTGTCTCCCTTTTTTTGCGACCTTATCCATTGTCTCATTTGAAACTTTATGATTAAGGGCCCTTTTAAACTTTTACTGTTTTCAACCCTAGTGTTTAACCGACTTTTTTCCCCACCAAAACCAAAACCTCTATCTTTTATCAGTTTAAAATCTTTGAAAAGTTTACCCAATTGCCCTCTCAATCGAGTTGGAAAGGGTGCAACCCACCCCTCCCCAAAAGAGTTTAAACCCCATCCCTGAAATACTTTATAAAGTTTCCCCATAAAAGTTGTCCCAATTGTCAGTGGAGGGGATTGCAATTTCCTTTCATATCTGTCAAGCCAGAAATTTTTCCCCCAAATTTTGGTGACGGGTGGTGTGTTGATAAAAGGGACAAATTTTTCCACAAAACACTTATTACTCTAAATTTTCAACAAAAAAAGCTTCAATTTTAAAAAGAACAAATTTCCCCTACAGAAAATTAATACTGACCACGAAGCTATCCCATGACTGAAAAAAGAAAAGCTTGAAACAAAACAAAAACATATTCAATTGTAGTTTCCGACATGCATAAAAAATTCCCAAAAAAAAATGGGCTGCAAAAATTTTAAATTTTGGGGAAAAAAAAACTAAAATGATGTTCAAAATGAAATTACGAAAACCTAAAGGAAAACCCTCGGAAAAATTTGGGCCCTTTACCCCTCAAGCCAAAAAGCTCCCTTTCAACACTGAAAAGAAAAAAAAAAAAACTTTTCCAAGGAGCACTATGAATTCTAAAGCCCAAAAATGAAATTTGCTTTGCTTTAAATGGAAAAAATCCCCTCAGTAGTCATCAAGAGATAAAGGAAAAAAAATTTTAATCTTTTCGCTCCCCAAAAATAAAAAAGATTGGTTTTCCCATTTTAAACGAAAAGGAACAGCTTGAACTGTAACAATTTAAAGGGAAGTAAAAAAATAATTTTTTTTTCAAAGATTTTTTCAAACTTATGTATAAATAATTTTTTTATATGCTTTTTTTTCCCTTTTTCCCCCTATTAAACAAGGCAAAAATTTTCTGAAGCAAAACCCCTTTACTAATTTTAGCTATGAGCTGCTAATTTATCCTGAGTGAAAGTTTCAGGTAGGAAACTGGAAAACATCCGAGTGAAATGGTAAATTAGGATTACTGATACATTCCCCCCGAAACATCCTTTAGGCAAGTTTCAGTGTAGGAATGAATGATTACATCCTGAAATGAAAATTGAAATGTTTGGAGTGACGGGAAAAACCCGGACCCGAAATTTTAACCCGGGGAAGTTCGGGGGAACATGCCCCCGCACCCGGCCCGTGACCAGGCCTCATGGTGGGTCAGGGGCCTGATCCCAAACCCGGCTGTTTCTCGGCTGCCCCAATCCAACGTACCCCACAGCCCGGGGGTCAAAGGGACCAAACCCTAGGGGGCCCTTTTTCCAGTGCCTGCTGAAGAAATCCCCCTTTCCCTAGCTGGACGTCTTTGGGGGCCCCCCCCCACTTAAAGTGTTTTTCTCTTAAAAAATGCTAGTGGGCACCCCGCTTTTCATTGGGGGGATGTTGAAATTTTTATTACTTTAACATCCTAGTGAAAGTTTTAAATGTAGGGAGTGCCGAACCCCCCTAGTGAAAGTTGGGAGTGTAGGTAGTGACTGATACCTACTGAGTGAAAGTTGTAGTGTAGGTAGTGACTGGTACATCCTGAGTGAAAGTTGTAGTGTAGGTAGTGACTGATACAATCCTGCATCATTATGTCAACAAAGGTACTGAGAGTTTTTTAACAATGTACAGTACTGTAGTATCCTAGAGAGACTGGAGAGTGGAGATGTTCACCAGTTGTAAATTGAAAATAATGTCTTCATGTAACATTGTATTCATTGTGAAATGTAGCATATGATGACTAGATAGAAAGCTATGTTTATCTCGTGGTAATGAGAGTTATGGTTGTGGCAGGTCCTGGTTAGCCTTCATAGCTTACCCTGAGGCCATCTCCCGCACACTGCCTTACCCACAGATCTGGTCCATTCTGTTTTTCTTCATGCTCTTCACACTTGGACTGGATTCAGAGGTAAGAAGTGACTTGTATGTTTTTTAACCCTTAAACGGTCCAAAGAGATTGACGTTCAAATTCGTAGTGCTACAAAAGTAGATCTACTTTTTTTTACATATTTTCAAATGTAACAAAAAAAATGTAGATAAAAGTTTTTTTTACACGTTTTCAATGTAAAACAAAAAAGAAGATCTACATTGTTTTACATACTTTCAGATGTTGAAAAAACGTATATAAACGTTTGGACCATTTAAGGGTTAATACTGTACTATTAACTTTATAACTTTATCCTATCTTAGCTCAGTTGAAATACCAGCACTGTCTTAGGCAGGGTGAGGAACTTGCGGCCTTCTGAATGAATCAAAATTTTGCATAAGAAATCCTTCTTATTTTTTATTGAAAATATGTAACCTTCATGATTTAGTTTCTAACTGACCTAATGCAACTTCAACTTAGACTGTAGGTTTCCCGCCTGACCACCACCACCCAGCCAGAGGCATGTGGGTGAGCGGAGGGTGAGGATAATTGGGAATTGCAATATTATTTTGTTTCTGCTAAAGATAAATGATTTGCTTATTCTGTGATACTATAGTATCTACACTGAAGGAATTCAATACGCATTAGCATTATGCCACTCATAAGGAACACTAATGCATCAAATTAGATGGATGAAGCACGAAATTTGCATTGAAGAAATTGAAAGGTGGAGAAGCAAATGCAATGGCAATTATTCCAAGCAGTGTTAGGACTGAAAAATGATACCACTGAAGCAACGTATAAAGTGGCTTATATACTTGGAGAAGAAGGTAAGCCATTTAGAAATCTTAAAAGACTACATTGTTGAAGTTGTAGGATGCTGAGACCCTGGTAAGGTTCCAAAGTACAAACATCTGTCTCTTTCAAGAAGAACCATAGCTGATTGGCAGCATGAATTGGCCCTCAGCATAACAGAACAACTTCATACAATAATCCGAAAGGAAAACATACTATGAAAGGTTCACTGATTTTGAGAATCATGACTCGCTGATATAAACATTTCTACTCACCTAGTTGATGTCTTCAAAGCCCCTAAAGCCCTACAGATGGGTTAATTGAGCTTCAAAAATAACATTTTAAAGTCCCTGTTTGATGCTAAGAAAGATCCCATAAACATGCACGATGAATGCTTTCTTGTTTCTCAACCACTTATTGTTGTGAAACCACATTCTCCTACCTTATCCAAATCAAGACATCCTTAAGGTCCCAAATGAAGGAAACCCACCTGGAGATCAGCTGAAACTATGGACCTCCATGTTTCAACCAAATATCCAAATGCTTTCCCACAAAAAGCAGTCACAACAAAGTCATTAAAGGTTAATTAACTTTATAATTAAAAAAATATTTTTGCTATATAATAATTAACTTTTAACAAAATAATAACAAAATAACCGACATTTTGCAGAATATCTAATCAAAATTTCTTAAATGTGGCTTTACAAGATTAAATTAAATTTTTAATTTTTTTTTTTTTTTGGCCTTTAAAACAAAAAAAAAGGTTTCCCCCCCCCGTCAAGGGTTTCTACCCCCCCCAGGACGGGGCCCCCAACCATTTGGGAAAGTAACTAAAAACCCACCAAAGACTGAACAAAACAACATAGATCATTTGGTTTTTGGAGAAACATGCAGGTAAAAACCCAGAACACAGCCTGGCATTTGTACTCTACTGTAAAGTCATGCTCACTTACCCCTTTGATGTTTTGGTCGTATATATACGTCCCCTTAAAGGGTAACCCGGGTTTTACGTATTACCTGGAGTTTACTGGGGAGAGGTTTTTCCGGGGGGCAATGCCCCCCGACCCCCCGGGCTGTGACCAAAGGGCCTCCTGGGGGATCAGAGCCTGATCAACCAGGCTGTTTGCCGCTGACTGCACGCAAACCAACGATGAGCCACAGCCCGGCGGGTCAGGAAACCGACTTTAGTGCTTGTCCAGTGCCAGCTTGAAGACTGCCGGGGGTCTTTTGGTATATATACTCATATATACAGTGGACCCCCGGTTAACGATTTTAATCCGTGCAAGAGGCTCATCGTTATGCGAAATAATCGTTATGCGAATGAATTTTCCCCATAAGAAATAATGGAAATAAAATTAATCCGTGCAAGACGCCCAAAAGAAATGAAAAAAAATTTTTTTTACCACATGAAATTTTAAATTTTTTAATACCACAAACTGAAAAAGGCATGCACAATTAAATGACACTTACTTTTATTGAAGATCTGGTGATGTTTGATGGGATGGGAGGAGGGGAGAGAGTGTGTTAGTGTTTAAAAGGGGGAAATCCCCTTCCATTAGGACTTGAGGTAGTAAGTCCTTTCGGGGGTTACTTCCCTTCTTCTTTTAATGCCACTGGGGCCAGCTTCAGAGTCACTGGACTTCTTTCGCACAAGATATCTGTCCATAGTGGCCTGTACCTCTCGTTCCTTTATGACTTGCCTAAAGTGTTTCCACAACATTGTCAGTGTAATAATCACCAGCACGGCTTGCAATAGCTGTGTGAGGGTGATTTTCATCCATGAAGGTTTGCACTTCAAGCCACTTAGCACAGATTTTCCTTTATCTTTGTAGTAGGCAACTTCTTCAATTCTCTCTCTCCCTCCTTCAAACCCAAATTTCCTCAGGTCTGGCCTTTGCTCTTGAAGTTGATCTATCAGCTCATCAGTGGTTAGTTCTTCATTGTCCTCCCACCAACTCTTCCACATCCTCCCCACTAACCCCAACCCCAAGGACTTTCCCAATGCCACAATGGATTCCTCAACTGGCACAGGATTCTCAGGGTTAGCCTCAAACCCCCTTTAAAATCCCTTTTGTCTACACATTCTGGCCACAGTTTCTTCCAAGCAGAGTTCAAGGTCCTCTTTGTCACTTCCTCCCCAAACCCTTACCTATAAAGGTTTTTCACAATTGAGGATATTAAAGTGATCTCTCCAAAACTCTCTTAGAGTCAGTTGATTTCTGAGGTCATTACAAAACACATTTCAACAGAGCTTTTGTGTACAGTTTCTTAAGTTTGGGAAATAACCTGCTGGTCCATGGGCTGCAGGAGAGGAGTGGTATTAGGAGGCAAAAACTTCACCTTAATGAAGCTCATGTCCCCATAAAGTCGCTCTGCCACGTCTGTAGATGACCAGGGGCATTGTCTAACACCCGGAGGCACTTAATTCAATTTCTTTTCAGTTAGGTAATTTTTCACATTGGGGGCAAATGCATGGTGTAACCAGTTATAGAAAAATTCCCTAGTGACCCATGCCTTACTGTTTGCCCTCCACAGCACACACAAATTATCCTTGAGGACATTCTTTTGCCTGAACGCTCTGGGAGTTTCAGAGTGATACACTAATAAAGGCTTCACTTTGCAATCACCAGTAGCATTGGCACACATCAACAAAGTAAGCCTGTCTTTCATAGGTTTTATGTCCTGGGAGTGCCTTTTCCTCCTGAGTAATGTAGGTCCTGCTTGGCATTTTCTTCCAGAACAGGCCTGTTTCATCACAATTAAACACTTGTTCAGGTTTCAGTCCTTCAGTTTCTATGTACTCCTTGAATTCCTGCACATATTTTTCAGCCGCTTTGTGGTCCGAACTGGCAGCCTCACCATGCCTTATCACACTATGGATGCCACTATGCTTCTTAAATCTCTCAAACCAACCTTTGCTGGCCTTAAATTCACTCACATCATCACTAGTTGCAGGCATTTTTTTTAATTAAATCCTCATGCAACTTCCTAGCCTTTTCACATATGATCGCTTGAGAGACGCTATCTCCTGCTATCTGTTTTTCATTTATCCACACCAATAAGAGTCTCTCAACATCTTCCATCAATTGCGATCTTTGTTTCGAAAACACAGTTGAACCTTTGGCAAGAACAGCTTCCTTGATTGTCTTTCTGGTGCCCACAATAGTAGCGATGGTTGATTGGGGTTCTTGTACAGCTTGACTAGGTCGGCTATACGCACTCACTTTCATACTTATCAATTATCTCTTTCTTCATCTCTATAGTAATTCTTACCCTTTGAGGTGTAGGGTTGGCACTAGAAGCTTTCTTGGGGCCCATGGTCACTTATTTTCCAGAAACAGCACCGAAAATACTGTAATAATACGAAATATTCCGAGTGTATGCTTGGATGTACCGCGGAGGCTGGCTGGTAAACAATGGGACGGAGCGGCACATGTGAGGCTGGCTGAGGGCACATTGGACGCGTCTCGGACGAAAATCGGTATGCGGGTTTTTAATCGGTATGCGCGGCAAAAATTTTGCGATAAAAGTAATCGTTATGCGGAAAAATCGCTATGCGATGCCATCGTTATGCGGGGGTCCACTGTACTCATAAATTCTAGCGGCTTCAAATCAAGCAAGAGAAAGCTGGTAGGCCCACATGTGAGAGAATGGGTCTGTGTGCTCAGTGTGCACCATATAAAAAAAAATCCTGGAGCACGCATTGCATAATGAGAAAAAAACTCCGACCGTTTTTTTTTTTAATTAAAATGCCGACTTTGTGGTCTATTTTTGTATAGTATTTATGGTTGTATTCTCGTTTTCTTGGTCTCACTTGATAGAATGGAAAACATATTATAGAAATAGAGGTGATTTTGGTTGCTTTTACTATAAAAAGAGCCTGGAAATGGAGCTCAAAATAGGGGAAATGTTTGATTTTTGCCGATGTTCAAAAGTAAACAAATGATGTCATTGTCCAATAAATGTCCAACTAGCCATTCTAATATGCAGTCATGAATGGGTTGACATTATTTGTACAACTATTACAATATTGCAGTAGTCTGCATAACAGTAAACCACCTATTTTTTGTTTGAATAAAAATTCAAAATAGAAAGCAAGAGTAATATCAGAGGGGCCTGGAGACATGACTGATGAACAAAGAAAATTTTATTTTAGAGCCAGGAATGTCTGCATTGTTCATTTTGGACCTTATTTTGAAATTGTCATATTTTTTAATTTTTGTAAAATTGGGCAAATTGCAAATTTCTGACCACATTATTGGGTAGTTGAAATCAGTAAATGGGCAGTTTCTTGTACTCAATCGATATAAAAAATGGAGTTCTAAAGAAATAGCTATGAGTTTGGTCGACTGGAACAATGGAATTAGCCAAAAATAGGGCTCAAAGTGGGCAAAATTCCCGATTTGTAAATTCCCCGAGGTTTGCAAAACTTCGTGGAGCATAATTCCGTCATTTTTTTCATCAATTTCGTTTTTTTTTTTTTGGGTTCATTAAATTTGGAAAGATTCTCTATCTTTCAAAAATTTTTTTTTTTTTTTTTTTTTTTTTTTTTTTGCGACACCGGGAGGCACCTAGGTTTGGGGGTTGCGACAGTAAAGGGGGTTAAATGATGAAGATACACTATGAAAATTTTTTTGGGGCATTTCGTTGTTAGGGATTAAATTTTTTGTGCAAGTTAGGTTTTACACAAACCTAGATGAATATTATATATACCTAGGTATATAGTGTCCCTATTGCCCTGGCTACAAATGACGCGTTTCTGTATGAATACTGTAGGCAATTGTAACAAAATGGTAATTTTTTGTGTCTAAAATAGAAAAGGGTTTTAAAATTTTTCCTTGTTTTTTTTAAAATTTTTTTTTTAAAAACTAAGCCAGAACACCACAAAATGTTATGCTTTACGCTATGATGTCACAGGAAATTTTAAATTTTTCCCAACTCCTTATAATCTCGTAGGACCACCGTCGTAAATGCATCCTCCAACGCAATGTTTTTATGTGGGTGTGTGTTGTGTTCTGTAATATTTCTTTTTTACCAGTTGATTTACAGGATAAAGCTGTCAGTGTATTTCAGATAATTTCAATCTTAGTTTTGTTTAAGGATACAGTACTACCATCCCTTGGTAGAGCTTTTAAAAGGTCATACCTAGTTACGGGTGGTAAAAAGGGCATGGGTGGAAAGAACTATCCCCAGCATTTCCCCCCTAAGTAGGATTGAACCTGTTCTTAGTTGTGTGCCAAGGATGATACCACTTGAGCCAGAATAGTGAATAATAAAAGCATAAATTTGGGGCTCAGCAAATCTGGATAGTTTTTTTTCAACATATTTTAGTTGCAAAGAAATACAGCCTCCCCTCACTTATGAGGGAATTTCCATTCCTAAGACCACATCGTTAAAAAATTCGTGCTAATTTAGGAGCATATATAATGGTAGCAAAGTTTGTACACACCAGAGCATGCTTACCACGTGCATTCTTACAGAGAAAAGATCAAACCAGGATGGCACAACAGTGAGTCATCCAAACTGCATTTGCAGCTGTGTTATGCGGGCTGCAATCAAATGAATGGATTTTATCGTCAAGGGGCCCTTTGTTGTCGCTGTCAGCGACACGGGTGAGAAACTACTTACCACTACGCTCTCCCACTTACGAGCCCGGGATTTTTGTCTTGACTTCCCCACACTGGGGGCCAGGAAAATTTTTCCCCTAAGCGACTCGAAAACCTTATCACGTACGGCCCACTGAAGAAATCAAGTATCTATCGAAGAAAAACCCCTTGGGGCCAAGGTGGTTCATTACTAAAAAACCCAATGTTTCACCATGCTGAAGGTCACCTTCAGTGACCAACATGGGACCAGAGCTCTCGTGGGGCCTGGTTTACTACTTCCCATCAACCCAGCCTTTATCGAAAGAGAAAAACCAACATATCTCACGTGCTTTTAAATTTTTACTCTACTTACACACCCCAAAAAGATTTTCCTACCAAGGACAAAAATTCTGCTCCACCTGTGGCCGGAGGGTCATGACTTCAAGAATTCACTACTAATTCACCACCTAAAAGCTTTAACTGCAAAATTTTACCCCCATACTCTTTCTGCCAGGTGCCTACAGAAGAGACATACTCAAGAAAAACAAAAAACAACAACAAAAGAAACCCAACCCCCAAGAACCCCATTTCTGCTATCACCCCAAATTCAAGCAACAAACCCAAAAACTACAAGCCACACAAGCTGCTCCCACCCCTTCCCCGCCCGCACCCACTGGACTCCCCAGATTCTTTATTGCATTATGTATGTCATTTTCAGAATGCGCGACCTGGGTTTCCCTTTAACACCACCATCAATGAACTTTTTAAACTAAATAATATGCCTGGGCCCAATTCCCTGCATCACCACCTTTCACGAGATCCTAAAATTACGCAAATATTACCCATCATGCGCTCCCCCGCTGTCACAAACCCCCACTAGACACAGAGATGGACCCAAACAGAACCACTGAGACCGTCGGCAAACCCCCCCATGAGAGTCCCTACCGCTTGATCCACAGCTAGAGCAACGACCAGTCGGAAAACTCGCCTTCACCAGTTCAGCCAACACCAAGAAAGCAAAAAAAACAAAAAAGGGGCACCCCACGGTGCCCCGCCCCTGACACGCGCCCAAACTAGTCCTATCTGAAGGGGGTTTTATCTACCCAAAACCAAACAGTATAAAAAACACAATGCTGTTTCAGAAATTCATGCACCCCCAGGACGGAACAGTCAAATATACCCCACGACCAACTGTTACTTTTCACCCCCTGCAGACATGACCCGACTACTCACTCCAAAACCCAACACCTTGTGGAATCGAGTACAACCCCAAAGAGGAAATTCAGGGTGCTTCAGAATGGGGACCCTTTAAAACGGTACCCTCGTCTAGCACGACTATCCATGACCATTCACCAGCATTTGCGCGTAAAACTGGGGTGTGGCTCAAGACCCCGTAACTGCTGCTCTGCCCGCTGCGCTTCTCTTTGGGGAAGGCAGCGCAAAAATTTAAAAAAGATGACAAATCCAACCAGAGGGCCAAAAAAGAAGAAAGAAAATGATGATCTACCCCCCCCCGGGGGGGGAAACTGCCGGGGTCACCATCTGGAGAGACCCGGGCCGGGAAATACCAGCGAAACAACATGAAAGAAAAAGAACACCAACCACGACACTCCCCAACGGAGACACAGCGTAGCACGTCGCACCATGCCAGCCCTTCTAGGGCAGGGGTTTGGTGCCAGAGCCCCAAATTTTTAGCTCACAAGATGGGGGGGTACTTGTGCCTCCTCCCCCGGGAGACTTTGGTCTCAGAATTTCCCCAGACAGGGACCAGGCCGGGCCACCACTTTTGGAAGGGCCCCCCCGGGGCCGGGAGGGGAATAACGGCGAATCTTTAACAACAATGTATTGTTTGTAATGGGAAGCTTTAGGTAGTAGTCGTTTTGATAAGGACCTGCCTCGCAGGGGCCCAGTAGGCTTCTGCAGTGTTCCTCCATTCTTATGTTCTTAACCATTTTTTGATATTGTTTAATGTCACTTTGCATCATTTATAAACATTTCGATATATTTTAAATGTTTTTTCCCAGTAGTGTACTGAAATATTGAAATAAACAGAATAGAGGAAATCAGCTCTGATATATATTATTTAGGTATAAATGCAGTACTGGCCCAGAGAGCCCATCATCAGTCTGAGGCGTCGGTAAAAGAGTACATTGCTAAGTGTGGTAGAGGCTGTATTCACATATTAAAGTTAAATATTCTGAAAAAGGATTGATGCTTTTTTCCCCTTAACTTATCTTTATATATATACACTTGTTCCTTTACAGTTTGCATTTATGGAGACCGTATTAACTTCCCTGTACGACACTAGCCCGAGGATGGGGGACACCACAAGGTGCTGCTCACTAGCAGCCTCTGTGCTTCCTGCTTCCTCCTCGGTATCCCACTATGTGCCACAGTCAGTCTCCAGTCTTCTTTATCTGTATTTATCTTCCTTGCAATAGTCTGCACAGATGGCCTTAATGCCAACCTCCAAGTTGTAACTTCATTGTTAAGGTTATGCAAAGGAAAAGTTAGCCCACAAGATATTATAGAAAATGTTAGTAGTGTGTTTTACAATGGTCACTTATATTCATGATTATTTTATGGTGCAAGGAAGAAGCACATCTGTAAATTATTACTTTTATTTGTTAATTACTCTGCAAACAACTTTTACGAACATTTGTTCAGAGAAATATATACATAACTGTACATAGATTTATTAAGATTAAATAATCGTTTTTAGCCAAACTGAGTGTACAATATACGGGGGTTTACCTCGGATACAAAGTTAATTTGTTCCAGAAGGCTGTTCAAGTGCTGATACTGAACGAATTTGTTCCCATAAGGAATACTAATGTAAATTAGATTAATCCATTTCAGACCCCCAAAAATACACTTACAATCGCACTTACGTAAATACACTTTCATAATTGTTTGAGTTTTGAGCTATTTTGTATCCCGAGGTACCACTGTATGTAATGTCTTTTGCTATAAACTTTGTGAAAATTAGTATGAAAGTCAAAAATACGTATATGTATTCTTTGGAACTAAGTTTTAAAATCAGTTTAGGCTGGCCATCAATTGCTTGGATAGGATTAAGCTTTGTTTTTATTACAGTTTTATCATGTTTAGCAAGGATGGTAAGTGTAAAAAGTTAATTTGGGTGCAAACTGCATATTGTACCATGCTAATTTAAGAAAATTTTCCTAGTTTGACTGCTGTAGCTATAAATTATGGCTTACATGTAAAATTATTATGAAAATGTTATACAGTATTTGACAAGTAGATGTACAAACAGTTGGGTATTTTTTAATGTTTTGCCCCCACAGTAGGCTTCTTTTAGTCAGATACCAGAGTTGGCTAAATATGGAGTAGCACAAGCAGTGGCAAGGTGGAGATGATGTGATCAGTCCTCCAACCTTGAAGACTTGATAATTTAAAATATATATTCTTAAAGGGGTGGCTTGATAAGCCAGTAGAAGGCCTCGGTCAGATGACCCGAAGCTTCAGTGGCGGTTCATCATATTACAGAGACCTGCATCAGGGAAAAAACTTTCCCTGTTTTCCCGATTAATCTTACCTAACTTTTGAAAAAGTAATTTTTGAGGTGATCATTCCTTCAGCCTAGAAAAGAGTTTAGCTTCATAGTGTGGAACATTATTCCACACATTGTTCCATAGTGTGGAACAATGTGTGGAACAATGTTCCACACTGTTTATAGTGGGGGAACATTGTTCCACACTAAAGATGAAATCAAGGACTGACCCCTCAAAAACTACTACTTCAAGATTGATAGACTGATTTACATCATCTTTACCCTTTCCACTGCTTCTGTTGGCCTCATATTTAGTCTCTATTTGTCTAGAGAAGCCTACAATATAGGCAAAACATTTCAACAATAAAGATATCCAACTGGAACAAGTGTTTCTTACTCAGTAATACGTGTAAAAAGAATAGTAGTAAGTACTCTTTATTGAAATTTGTTAGATCAGTAATTTTTTAACAATTGTACTGTAAATTTTTATTTGTTTTAAGTCAGTTAATGTTTAAACTGTGATACTGGCTCCCTCATCTGTGTGTGTCAGGTAACTTGTCATAAACATTGTCACAAACTTCTTGGGTATTGTGTATTTAAACCATATTATTGCTGCTTAATTTTTGTTTTCAGATGGGACAAAAAACTTACGTCGACACTTTTGGAGGTGATTGGTTGCTGCTATTGCTATCTTCGAGCTGATTGGCCTTCACTGGTGTATGGGGGCAACGTTTTAGAATGATCTCAATTTTCATTTTGGGGGCACAGCCCATCCATTTTTTTTGGAAAGTCTGTTGGGTCTTCTTTATCCAATTTCCGAGGGAAAGGAAGAAATGCAAAGTTTTAGCAGCACTTACTGAACTTGTCTTTTTAAATTTAGGAATTACTAGTATCCCTCAAAAAAGATTTTTTTTCTACCCAACTTTTATTCTTATAATTTTAACCAGGAATGCCTCTCGAGTCAGCTTCAAATTTCAACACTTGTACATACAACAAAAACAACAATAGAATTGTGGGTTTTTATACTTCATAAAACAAGGGGACCTCAGGGGGTTGTTTCCAAATCTTCAGCACTTTTTTATGGTAACTATTGGCATTGCAGGTGACCTGTGCCCAAAACATGTAGTAGGTTCCAAGATAATGGAGGAGATGCATCTCAGCCCTTTAAATTTACTAAAAAAAAGGCTGCAGTCAGAATGAAAACAAATTCCCACTACAGGCACACCCCCTCCACCAAATATTCAAAACTCAAAACCTACTCCCCGACAAAACACCCCATACTTATTACTGCACCTTTTACATACATAGAACATTTAACCTGATATTAACCCTCCCCTAAACTCTCCTTACCAACCTCAAAGACACATGACCATAACACAAGCACAGTCACCTTTGATGTTCCTCTGCCCTCTCGCACTAGAAAAAAATAAATGCACTAAAAGGCCCAAAAATTTAAATTTCTTACCTGTGAATAAAAAAAAACAGTTTAAAAATTAAGTCTTTCTTAAAAAACCCTTTACCACCCAAAACAATAAATACTAATATTTTATCTCTAAATTTTAAAACCCTTTGACTGCGAAAGGCCCAATCCTGAAGTGTCTCCTGGGGTCCAAATATTTTGAAAAAAAATTATTTTTCCTTTATGAAAATGGAATTATTTTTCGATTGTTTTAGTCCAAAAAAAAAAAATTCCCCCATCATACTTACCCAACATAGAGGCATGAATTTTGCAGAAGTGAGCCGCGAAGGGCAACAGCACGCGCCGCCACCGGTAAACTTTGGTTTACTTGTTTTAAAGGGTTTATTGTTTTTTCACTATTTTATTTTTTCACAAACTTATAAGAACAAAGAAACATAAGAACGAAGGAACACGCGAAGGGCCCTACTGGCCCATGCGGGGGCGGGCCCAAGCCCCTACCCTTAAAGCCAATGCCCCCAACCATCAGGTCAGGCACATTGACTTAGGGGGGAAACGGCAACCGACCTGTTAGCACAACTATCAGGTCCAACTCACACCACCCAATTTCATGTATTTATCCAACCTATTTTTAAAGCACAAAACTTTGGCCTCAAACGGACTTGGGGTTTTTTCCCACTCCCAAAACTCTTTTACCAAACCAGTACTTTCCTATATCCCTCCTGAATCTAAATTTTCCAATTTAAAACCATTGCTCAGTCCTGTCTAGCTGATATTTTCAGCACACTATTTACATCCCCTTTATTTATTCTGTTTCCCTTAAAACCTAAACATATCCCCCCTAATTTACGTCTTTCTAGAGAGTGCATTTCAGGGCCCTTAGTCTATCCTCTAGGGAAGGTTTCTGATACATGGGTCATTTTTGTCATCCTCCTTTGTACATTTCCAGAGAATTTATATCCATTCTGAAATACGGTGACCAAAACTTGCAGCATAATCAAAATGGGGCCAACCAAGGATGTATAGAGTTGAAAAACAACCTAAAGGATCCTATTATTTATTTCTTGTATGAACCCAAGGATTCTATTAGCTTTATTGCGAACACTTATGCACGTTTCTGGTTTCGTTTACTGCAACCAGAACTCCAAAATTTTTTTTCCAAATCCTAATATTAAGATCTACTTTATTTAGTTTATATTGGAAATGGTTTTTGTCCGCCCAACATTTTAGAACTTTGCATTGTCTATATTAAACTGCATCTCCACTTCCCCGCCACTGCATCTCTTTTCAAATCTTCCTGGAGTGCCGAATTCCTCGCAGAATAATTCGACGGCCTATTTTGGTGTCAGGGCAAATTTCCCGATTCGCTCTTTATCCCATCTATGCGTTTAGTAATTGTGAACAGCGGGGGGCCCAAACCTGCCCCCTGGGAACCCCGCTCGTGCCCTTTCCCCCCCCTTGATTTCTCCCCATTTATGCAAACTCTCTGTTTCCCTATTGTCAACCATGCCTCTACCCGGGAAAAAAATTTCTCCTCCTTTTCCCAGTCTTTAATTTTTCCTCAATAGCCTGTGGGGACCCGTCAAAACCTTACTGAAGCCTAACACAATATCTATTTTTTTCCATGATCTACCTCCTCAAATACCTTAGTAAAAAAAGTTAATAAATTCGTAAGGCGGGAACCCCCCTTTTGTAAAACCATGCGAATTCGTTGATTAATTTATGTTTTCAAGGTGGCTACGAACTCCCTGGGAAATTTTTGATTCCAAAAAATTTTCCACTATGGAGGTTGGGCTTATTGGTTATAGTTCGAAGCTAAGGACCTGTCACCTGTTTTGAAAATAGGTTATCACATTGCCTTTTTCCATTTATCCGGCACCAGCCAGTTTGTAGTGATATTTGAAAAAAAATTAGCCAAAGGGTGGCTAAGCTCCTTTTACTTTCCTTTAGAACCCTTGCAACGTCACAGGGCCTGGGGTTTTGTTATTTTTAAATTTTCTTTTTCCCTAAACCATGTCCTTGTGACCCTAAAAGTGCACTTTTATTATCGCCCTTTGGCACGTTTATTATCGTCCTGTGGCCTTTTTGGGGCCGTGAGATCAAAGTAAGTTCAATTACTTAAAACACTCCTTGTATGCAAAACAATAAGCACCAAACAAATTATAATATTTTGTTTACAAAACTTGTTTACAAAGACAGAAAATAAAAAAAAATTTGTTTATTACTATTTTTCTATAAATATTACCAGTGTACATCCCCGAAAAATTTTCCCTAGAATTCTGCAGCTTGGGGAACTCTTTAAAACAGTTTTCATACAAAACGTGTTTTACACTCCTTACACAAAAAAAACCAGTGTGTTGTGCATTTTGGGGAAAGTTTTTTTTTTTTTGCAAAGACAAAACACCTGTCTGAGCATTTTTCTTAAAAGTATTGCAGGCAGTTGTGTTATGTATTATCCTGGGAAAAATGTCTGTGTCATCATTCCCCCCTGCATTCCTTTCCTCCCCCTTCCACTTCCTTCATTTTTTTTTTTTCCCCCTTTTTCCCCTCTCCCCTTTCCTTCTTTCTGCCTCCATCTTCCTTTGGTTTTCTGTAATATAATACTGTACACATTATAGTCACAATACTTTCATAAACTGTATTTTTTCATTCAGCAAGCTTTTCTTTGTGAAATGTGTGGTTTATAATTGTTTTGAGTCGGAGTGGGGCAGTGTCAAAATGACAGGAGTCGGCAGCTGTCAAAATGACATATTATCTCATTACTCACCCCCCTACCCCCTGTCAAAACAAGGGGGTGGATGCTGTTTCCCTCCTCCTTTTCTATCTAATTTTTTTCCCCCTCATCTCCTTTTTCTATTGTCTTCTATCCGTCTCCAGGTACACATAAAAAAAGATCATAGTGTAAATTACCTAGGATAGCCAAAAAACCAGCAAAAGGCTATATCTCTTGAAGAGTGAAAAACGGATGATGACGCAGTCTTTTGGGGTCTCTCTAGACAGAGAGCTAAACGGGTAACAGGGGGCTTGACAGACAGACACCAGAAATGTTTGTGACCAGAAAAACAAAGGGAGGGGGGGTGTCAACTAATCTTTCTTATCAGCTGCATCCCCCCCACCCCGTTTTCCCTCATCAAAAGTCACCTATCCGATGTTATCTTCCCTTTTTCCCTTTTCATGTATGGGGGGGACGTTTTTCATGCTTTTAAGGGGAAAATATTACACAGTATTTATATTATTATGTATTTTATTATTTGTAGTATTATTTTTCTTCTTTTCTTTTTCTTCTTCTTTTTCTTCTTCTTCTTCTTTTCTTTTCTTCTTCTTCTTCTTCTTCTTCTTCTTCTTCTTCTCTTTTCTTCTTCTTCTTCTTTTTCTTTTGCTGCTGCTTGCTGCGCTGCTGCTGCTGCTGTGCTGCTGCTGCTGCTGCTGCTGGCTGCTGCTCTGCTTTTCTGCTGCTGCTGCGCTGCTGCTGCTGCTGCTGCTGCTGCGCTCTGCTGCGCTCTGCTGCCTGCTGCTTCTGCTGCTGCTGCTGCGTGCCCGCTGCTGCTGTGCGCTGCTGCTGCTGCTGCTGCTGCTGCTGTGCTGCTGCTGCTGCTGCTGCTGCTGCTGCTGCGCGCTGCTGCGCTGCGCTGCTGCTGCTGCTGCGCTGCGCTGCTGCTGCTGCGCTGCTGCGCTGCTGCTGCGCTGCGCCTGCTGCTGCTGCTGCTGCTGCTGCTGCGCTTGCTGCTGCTGCGCTGCTGCTGTTGCTGCTTGGCTGCTGCTGCGCTGCTGCGCTGCTGTGCGCTGCTGTGCTGCTGCTTGCTGCTGCTGCTGCTTGCGCTGCTGCGGCTGCTGCGCTGCTGCTGCTGCTGCTGCTGCTGCTGCTGCTGCTGCTGCTGCGCTGCGCGCTGCTGCTTCTGCTTGCGCGCGCTGCTGCCCGCTGCTGCTGGGCTGCTGCTGCTGTGTGCGGCTCTCCCTCCTCCTCCCCCTCCTCCTCCTCCTCCTCCTCCTCCTCTCCCCCCTCCTCCCCCCTCCTCCTCCCCCCCTCCCCCTCTCCTCCCCCTCCTCCTCCTCCCCTCCTCCCCCTCCTCCTCCTCCCCTCCTCCCCCTCCTCCTCCTCCTCCTCCTCCTTCTCCTCTGCTGCGCTGCTGCTCCTTCGCTCTTCCCTTTTCCCCCCTCCCTTCTTCTCCTCCCCTCCTCTTCTTCTCCTCCTCCCTTTTTTCTCCTCCCCCCTCTTCTTCTCCCCCTGCGCTCCTGCTGCTCTTCCCCCTTTTCCCTCCCCCCTTCTTCCCCCTCCTCTTCTGTGCCCTCCTGCCTGCTCCTCCGCTGCTTCTCCCCCTGCTGCTGCTCCTCCCCCTTCCTCTTTCCTCCTCCTCCCCCCCTTCCCCTCCGCTCCTCCTGCTGCTGCTGCTCCTCCTCCTCCTCTTTTCCTCCCCCTCTTCTCCTCCTCCCTTCTCCTCCCCCTCCTGGGGTGCTGCTGCTCCTCCTGCTGCTGCTGCTGTCCTCCTGCGCTGCCCCCCTGCTGCTTCTCCTCGTGCGCTCCTCCTCCCCTTTCCCTTTCTCCCCTCCTCCTCCTCCCCCCATTGCTTTTGGGCTCAAATCCTCTAAATCTGAAATTGTTCTTCCGACACTTCATCTGGTTAGCATCACTTGGGAAGAAAGAGTCCCAGATTTGCTGGGGAGTCACATATTTCTTACTGTAGAACATGCGAAAAAGGACACTGAAATGGATTCCCACAATGCACCATGGGGCTCCCCAATTTTTTTTATTGGTGCACACTGACCAGGAGAAACCCCTTCTCTCACATTTGACCTACCAGCTTTTCCTGCTTGATTTGAAGCCGCTAGAATTTTGTGTATAATAGGGCAAACACGGTATCTCCTATAATTATAATTTTATTATTAAAACCCCGACAGTCAAGGGGGTTTTTCCTGTGGTCCACAAACTTTTTTTTTTTTTTAATTACATTACTAACAAAATACTCCATTAAATGAAAGCACAGCAACTCAGTAAAAGACCATATGACCTGTCTTTGAAAACAGTGGACCCCGGGGCCGAAGCCGGTATCCGATAAAAACCCGACCGAAGCATTTTATCGCAAAAAATTTGCCTCGGTTTCCCCTTTCAAAACTCGGTATGCGAACATTCGTACGAGACGGGCCAGTGTTTACAACCAGCCAGTGTGCGCGCATTTAAAGGGAAAATTCGGTACATTCTATATTTCCATTTTATCACTGTTTTTTTGGGGCTTGCTTTGCAAAATAAGTCACCATTGGGGGGCCCAAAAAGCTTCTAGTGCCAACCCATCGGACCAAGGGGGGGTAATGATATTTAAATTAAGGAAAAGTTGCAAAGTGGCTTAAGTCAAACCTTTTTTTATGAAAATCACCCTGACACAGCTACTGCAAACCGTGTTGCAACCTGTACACTGACAATGTTGTGAAACCCCTTAGGAAAGTCATAAAGGAAAAGAGAGGTACAGCCCTATGGACAGAATTTGGCGACAGAAGTCCAGTGCTCTCAAATGGTCCAGTGGCATTAAAAGAAGAAGGGAAGTAAACCCCCGGGAAAAGGACTTGCTACCCAAGTCCAATGGAGGGGGATTTCCCCCTTTAAAAAAATTAAAAAAATTTGACACTCTCCCCCCTCCCACCCATCAATCATCAACCCAAACTCATTAAAGGTAAGTTCAATTTTTCATTGTGATTATTCTATTGTTATTATTGTTATTGTAATTATTATATTGCATTAAACTTAATATTCATGTGGTAAAAATTTTTTTTCATACTTTTGGTGTCTTGCATGGATTAATTTGATTTCCATTATTTCGTATGGGGAATAACACCCCTCCTCAATGGCCTGCACCTGAAGAGGGGTTAATGTGCAGTTTAAAAAAATGTAGTGTAAAGCACCCTTTTGGCAAGACAGGATGGAGTGAAGAGGGAAAGTTTTTCTTTTTCGGCCACCCGCCTTGGTGGGAATCGGCCAATGTGTAAAAAAAAAATAAAAAAATATTTCTTATGGGGGAAAATTGTTCGCTTTCCGAAATTTTTTTTTAAAAATGAGCTCTAGGAACGGGTTTTAAAACGTGAACCGGGGGGCCATTGTACTCATTTGTGCTTATTGTTATTTGTTTACTTATAATTTTTTTCCCCTGTATTCATTGCTTAGTTAATATTAATTAATTTTAAAGCCTGCCCATAATGCCTCTGCATACAAGGGGCTTTTGGCATGTTAACTTAACCACGTATTTTTTTTTTTACTTCTATGATCAGTCCCAAAATTTAATTTTTTTTTTTTTTATTTATTTTAAAAATCACACTGGCCCATCCCCCCCAAGGGAGGGTGGGCCCGAAAAAGAAAAACTTTCACCATCATTCACTCCATCACTGTCTTGCCAGAAGGGTGCTTTACACTACAGTTTTTAAACTGCAACATTAACACCCCTCCTTCAGAGTGCAGGCACTGTACTTCCCTTCTCCAGGACTCAAGTCCGGCCTGCCGGTTTCCCTGAATCCCTTCATAAATGTTACTTTGCTCACACTCCAACAGCACGTCAAGTATTAAAAACCATTTGTCTCCATTCACTCCTATCAAACACGCTCACGCATGCCTGCTGGAAGTCCAAGCCCCTCGCACACAAAACCTCCTTTACCCCTCCCTCCAACCCTTCCTAGGCCGACCCCTACCCCGCCTTCCTTCCACTACAGACTGATACACTCTTGAAGTCATTCTGTTTCGCTCCATTCTTTCTACATGTCCGAACCACCTCAACAACCCTTCCTCAGCCCTCTGGACAACAGTTTTGGTAATCCCGCACCTCCTCCTAACTTCCAAACTACGAATTCTCTGCATTATATTCACACCACACATTGCCCTCAGACATGACATCTCCACTGCTTCCAGCCTTCTCCTCGCTGCAACATTCATCACCCACGCTTCACACCCATATAAGAGCGTTGGTAAAACTATACTCTCATACATTCCCCTCTTTGCCTCCAAGGACAAAGTTCTTTGTCTCCACAGACTCCTAAGTGCACCACTCACTCTTTTTTCCTCATCAATTCTATGATTCACCTCATCTTTCATAGACCCATCCGCTGACACGTCCACTCCCAAATATCTGAATACGTTCACCTCCTCCATACTCTCTCCCTCCAATCTGATATTCAATCTTTCATCACCTAATCTTTTTGTTATCCTCATAACCTTACTCTTTCCTGTATTCACCTTTAATTTTCTTCTTTTGCACACCCTACCAAATTCATCCACCAATCTCTGCAGCTTCTCTTCAGAATCTCCCAAGAGCACAGTGTCATCAGCAAAGAGCAGCTGTGACAACTCCCACTTTGTGTGTGATTCTTTATCTTTTGACTCCACGCCTCTTGCCAAGACCCTCGCATTTACTTCTCTTACAACCCCATCTATAAATATATTAAACAACCACGGTGACATCACACATCCTTGTCTAAGGCCTATTTTTACTGGGAAAAAATTTCCCTCTTTCCTACATACTCTAACTTGAGCCTCACTATCCTCGTAAAAACTCTTCACTGCTTTCAGTAACCTACCTCCTACACCATACACTTGCAACATCTGCCACATTGCCCCCCCTATCCACCCTGTCATACGCCTTTTCCAAATCCATAAATGCCACAAAGACCTCTTTAGCCTTATCTAAATACTGTTCACTTATATGTTTCACTGTAAACACCTGGTCCACACACCCCCTACCTTTAATTAATTATAAATAAATAAATAGTAACTTGGGCCAGATTCCTGGAACAATTGGCATGTGCAGTTGCCTTATGAACAAAGTAGTTGAACCCATTTCCATCATCCTGGAATTGCGTGGATAACTTCCATTCCCTCTGAGAGAAATTATCTTATGAAATTCATTGACATACAGGTAATTTGGGTGAGATACAACTAAGATTTATTTTATTTATTTATTTATTTAATAATTTGAACATACATACAGAGGTATTATTACTTACGAATTATTGTTGTACTTTTGAGATAAGTGCGACTTAAGACACTTTAGGTTGCAGGAAAGTGCCTCCCTTGATTCCCACAACCCTCACACCACTCTCACACCAAGCAGGACCTAAAATTAGTTAATAATATTTAATACACCTAGGTAGTAGGTTGGTAGACAGCAACTACCCAGGGAGGTACTACCATCCTGCCAAGTGAGTGTAAAACGAAAGCCTGTAATTGTTTTACATGATGGTAGGATTGCTGATGTCCTTTTTTTCTGTCTCTTAAACATGCAAGATTTCAGGTACATCTTGCTACTTCTACTTACACTTAGGTCACACTACACATACATGTACAAGCATATACGTATATACATACCCCACTGGGTTTTCTTCTATTTTCTTTCTAGTTCTTGTTCTTGTTTATTTCCTCTTATCTCCATGGGGAAGTGAAACAGAATTCTTCCTCCGTAAGCCATGCATGTCGTAAGAGGCGACTAAAATGCTGGGAGCAAGGGGCTGGTAACCCTTTCTCCTGTATATATTACTAAATTTAGAAGGAGGAACTTTTGTTTTTCCTTTTGGGCCACCCCACCTCAGTGGGATATGGCTGGTGCATTGAAAGAAAGAAGAAAGAATATTTAATACAACATAACCAGTTATTCTGGTACTATTATTTAAAGTGTACTGTAGCAATTGGGTTTTTCTTGTGACTAACAGAAAGTTGTGGGTGGGTATAATACAGTTAATTTTAATACAATAGTTACATGTAGTGAGCATACTAAATTCCTGGTACATATTAACTTACCAATTTGGACCACTGGTAGAACACACCCTAACGTTACCTAGCCAGTGAGAAATACGATGGCCAACACAATCTACTGAACAAAGGTAAACGGTACTTGTATAGAGGTATGCTGTAGGAAGTCACTGGTGTCCTGCAGTATTTCACTATTTATTCACTAAATTTCAAAACTATTATCCAGAGGGCTGAGGAGGGGTTGTTGAGGTGATTTGGACATGTAGAGAGGATGGAACAAAATAGAATGACTTCGAGAGTGTATAAATCTCTAGTGGAGGGAAGGTGAGGTAGGGGTCAGCTTAGGAAAGGTTGGAGGTTTTTTGTGCGAGGGGTTTGGACTTCCAGCAAGCATGCGTGAGTGTATTTGATAGAAGTGAATGGAGATAAATGGTTTTTAATACTTGACGTGCTATTCGAGTGTGAGCAAAGTAACATTTATAAAGGGATTCAGGGAAATCGGCAGGTCGGACTTGAGTCCTGGAGATTGGAAGTAGAGTGTCTGCACTCTGAAGGAGGGGTGTTACTGTTGTAGTTTTATAACTGTAGTGTAAGCACCCTTCTGGCAAGACAGTGATGGAGTGAATGAATGATGAAAGTTTTTCTTTTTCGGGCCACCCTACGTTGGTGGGAACCGGCCGATGTGTTAATAAAAAAAACAATAATTTCAGTGGTTTCCTTCTATCTTGCACCAACCGAGCCCACAGAAGTCACTGTGATTATTAAAACACTTAAAAAATAAATCAGGATATCTAGCTCAGTGTAGGTAGTAGGTTGGTAGACAGCAACCATCCAGGGAGGTACTACCATCCTGCCAAGTGAGTGTAAAACGAAAGCCTGTAATTGTTTTACATGATGGTAGGATTGCTGGTGTCTTTTGTCTGTCTCATAAATATGCAAGATTACAGGTATGTCTTGCTACTTCTACTTACACTTAGGTCACACTACACATACATGTACACGTTTATTTATACACACTTACATAATTGGTCGCATTTGGAGGTAATCGTTATGCGGGGGTCCACTGTACTTGCAACATCTGCCACATTGCTCCCCTATCCACTCTATCATATGCCTTTTCTAAATCCATAAATGCAATAAAAACTTCCCTACCTTTATCTAAATACTGTTCACATATATGCTTCAATGTAAACACTTGATCTACACACCCCCTACCCACTCTGAAACCTCCTTGCTCATCCGCAATCCTACATTCTGTCTTACCTCTAATTCTTTCAATTATAACCCTACCGTACACTTTTCCTGGTATACTCAATAAACTTGTTCCTCTATAATTTTTACAGTCTCTTTTGTCCCCTTTCCCTTTATATAAAGGGACTATACATGCTCTCCACCAATCCCTAGGTACCTTCCCCTCTTTCATACATTTATTAAACAAAAGTACCAACCACTCCAACACTTTATTCCCCCCTGCTTTTAACATTTCTGTCATGATCCCATCAGTTCCAGCTGCTTTACCCCCTTTCATTCTACGTAATGCCTCGCGTACCTCCCCCACACTTACATTCTGCTCTTCTTCACTCCTAAAAGATGGTCTACCTCCCTGACCAGTACATGAAATTACCGCCTCCCTTTCTTCCTCAACATTTAAAAGTTCCTCAAAATATTCTCACCATCTACCTAATACCTCCCTCTCCCCATCTTACTAACTCCCTACTCTGTTTTTAACTGACAAATCCATACTTTCCCTAGGCTTTCTTAACTTGTTTAACTCACTCCAAAATTTTTTCTTATTTTCATTAAAATTTCTTGACAGTGCCTCTCCCACTCTATCATCTGCTCTCCTTTTACACTCTCTCACCACTCTCTTCACCTTTCTTTTACTCTCCATATACTCTGCTCTTCTTATAACACTTCTGCTTTGTAAAAACCTCTCATAAGCTAACTTTTTCTCTTTTATCACACCCTTTACTTCATCATTCCACCAATCACTCCTCTTTCCACCTGCCCCCACCCTCCTATAACCACAAACTTCTGCCCCACATTCTAATACTGCATTTTTAAAACTATTCCAACCCTCTTCAACCCCCCTACTACTCATCTTTGCACTAGCCCACCTTTCTGCCAACAGTCGCTTATATCTCCCCGAACTTCCTCCTCCCTTAGTTTATACACTTTCACCTCCCTCTTACTTGTTGTTGCCACCTTCCTCTTTTCCCATCTACCTCTTACTCTAACTGTAGCTACAACTAAATAATGATCCGATATATCAGTTGCCCCTCTATAAACATGTGCATCCTGGAGCCTACCCATCAACCTTTTATCCACCAATACATAATCTAACAAACTACTTTCATTATGTGCTACATCATACCTTGTATATTTTTTTTATCCTCTTTTTCATAAAATATGTATTACTTATTACCAAATCTCTTTCTACACATAGCTCAATTAAAGGCTCCCCATTTACATTTAGCCCTGGCACCCCAAATTTACCTACTACTCCCTCCATAACATTTTTACCCACTTTAGCATTGAAATCCCCAACCACCATTACTCTCACACTTGATTCAAAGCTCCCAACGCATTCACTCAACATTTCCCAAAATCTCTCTCTCTCCTCTACACTTCTTTCTTCTCCAGGTGCATACACGCTTACTATAACCCACTTTTCACATCCAATCTTTATTTTACTCCACATAATCCTTGAATTAATACATTTATGTCCCTCTTTTCCTGCCATAGCTTATCCTTCAACATTATTGCTACTCCTTCTTTAGCTCTAACTCTATTTGAAACCCCTGACCTAATCCCATTTATTCCTCTCCATTGAAACTCTCCCACCCCCTTCAGCTTCGTTTCACTTAAAGCCAGGACATCCAGCTTCTTCTCATTCATAACATCCACAATCATTTCTTTCTTATCATTTGCACAACATCCACGCACATTCAGACTTCCCACTTTGACAATTTTCTTCTTCTTATTCTTTTTAGTAATCTTTACAGGAAAAAGGGTTACTAGCCCATTGTTCCCGGCATTTTAGTTGACTTTTACAACACGCATGGCTTACGGAGGAAAGATTCTTATTCCACTTCCCTATGGATATAAAAGGAAAAGTAATAAGACCAAGAACTATTAAGATAAAATCAAAGAAAACTCAGGTGAGTGTGTATAAATAAACGTGTACATGTATGTGTATTGTGACCTAAGTGTAAGTAGAAGTAGCAAGACATACCTCTAATCTTGCATATTTATGAGACAGACAAAAGACACCAGCAATCCTACCATCATGTAAAACAATTACAGGCTTTTGTTTTACATTCACTTGGCAGGACGGTAGTACCTCCCTGGGTGGTTGCTGTCTACCAACCTACTAAAGGCAATAATAACCCAACAGAAAGCCACAGTAAGAATTATCACGAAATCCAATGGAAGACAGCACACACCCCCACTCTTCAAAGACCCATACCTACTCACCGTACAGAACATTCATACGTACTGTTGTGCTGTCTACATTTACAGAACCATAAACTCTAATTTTAACCCGGAATTAAAACAATTTCTTGATAGTTGCAACAGGACCCATAAATTTTGATGTACATAAAAGGGCCTAGAATCTGGAACTCCCTGCCTGAAAACTCTAGAACTGCAGATTCAACCACCATTTTCAAAACTAAACCATTAACCCTGTCAGGGTCCAAAGGCCAAATTTCAAAGTGTGCACCAGGGTCCAAGAATTTAAAAAAAAAAAAAATCTTATTTTTTCTTATGAAATGGTAGAGAATCTTTTTCTGAAGGTAATAAAACAAAAAGTACAAAATTTGATGGAAAATTGACGAAATTATGCTCTTGCGAATTTTGATTCGATATTTACGCATTGGTGATTTTGCCAACTTTGACTCCCATTTTAGGCCAATTACATTATTCCAGTTGACCAAATTCTTAGCTATTTCACTATTATTACTTCTATTCTATCAATTGAGCACAAGAAATCGCCACGTCAACTGTTTCAACTACAAAATAAAGTGATCAGAAAATGGTAATTTGGCCAATTTAATGGAAAGTTCAAAATATTCCTATTTCAAAATAGGGTCCAGAATAAACAGTGCAGGTATTCCTGGCACTAAACTAACATTTCCTCTGTTCATTAGTTACATTTTAAGGCTTTACAAATGAATTTCATTTTTATTTTTTATTCACATAATGAATTTTTATTCAAACCAAAAAAAAAGAAGATTTACTGTTATGCAATATTGTAATAATTGTATAAATAATATCACCACATTTGTGAATATATATTTGACCCACCAGCTGGTGTGTATTAGACGTGTGAGGTCATTTGTTTACTCTTGAACATTGGCAAAAATTTAACATTTCCTCAACTTTGAGCTCAGTTTCAACCATTTCCAGTACTAAAACCAATCAAAATCATCTCTGTTTCTTTAACATATCTTTCATTCTATCAAATGAGACCAAGAAATTGCAAATACAACTATAAAAACATACGAAAAAACACTGCAAAGTCGCTGTTTTAATAAAAAATTACGGTCTCAGTTTTTTTAACATTTTATAATTGAATTCATATCTGTATAAACAATTTATTACAATGGTTAACAATTTGTAAAGCTTTTAAATATGTAAATTACTGTAGTTCACTATTATTATTATTATTATTATTATTATTATTATTATTATTATTATTATATTACTGCAATTTGCTTAGCTATAAAAATGTTGGAGCCATCCCAGGACCTATTATATAACACTGAAATTTTTTCACCACCACCCATGGGATGGGTATGGGGATACATAATAAAGCTATCAGACTAACTTACAATTCACAAACAAGTTGCATTCTTTTTTTTTTTTTTTTTTTTTTTTAGTTTTCTAACAATCTGTTTATTTAGAAAACAATAGTACAAAGGATAGGTATGTTTGATGCACATTCCTGCTTCTGTTTAGTAGTTTTAAAACTTAAATGAATTTGTAAATGTTTGGTTTATAAGTAACCAATTTGTAAGTTCAGGTGTGCAACTTGGAGCATTGTCAAATTAGTGTCCTGTATTTCCATGATTAGGCAGTAAATTTTGTGATTATGAATTATGTACATACTTTCAGTGAACAAAATTTAAAATTTACACGAAATTTAAATGCTACATTATGTAGCTGTGTCATTACAAATAACAATTGGTGCAATGCTGATACTGCATATCTGTCAAGTCTTGTCAGATTAACAAGAGATATACATGACCAAGGAAGGAGTTCATGATGAAGTCCAAGAACAAGATGGAAAGACTAGTGTCAGAGTATATTTGTGAGTGCAGGCACCAGCACAAAGCTACTGTGTAGATGCCAGCACTAGGCACCTTGTGTAAGTGCAGATGCTAGATACCATGTATAGGTCCCACCAGTGTAGGCATCTGGCTAAGAGAGTTATCATGAGGAATTATAAGGTCAACAATATGAATTCATGCAGGGAAGATTGGGTTTATCAATCTTGTAGTTATTGTGACTTATAAAGACAAAAAAACACACCAATTGGAAATTTTATTTGGACAACATTTTGCCTGCAGGATTTTTCAAACCTAATGGATCATACTTGATGGTAGCATAATATTTAAACAGAGAATTAGAAATGCACTGCAGTTGGTCTATTGGGCCATGCTGTGAAGGTCCTGAGTCTCACTGGGATGATGAGTGATAATATATTTGGTGGTAGTAGTATTGTGAAACATTGTACTTAACTGAAAGAAATGGGTAAGTTTACAAATACAGCCAGGTTTTGATTAGTGCAAATAATAAATCCTCTGAAGTGGTCACATTATTCAAATTCGTATTATCTAAATTATGTACCACGATCAGCCCTACTCTACTATTCACTCATCTATCCCTATCTCACCTATGCTGTTTGTGCCTGGGGATCAACAGCAACAACCCACCTAAAGCCAATAATAACCCAACAAAAAGCTGCAGCAAGAATTATCAAGCAATCCAATGCTAGACAAACCCCTCTCCCCACTCTTCAAAGACCTAAACTTACTCACTGTACAGAACCATAAATTCTAATATTAACCCTGAACTAAAACACTTTCTTAATAGTTTCAACAGGACCCATAGACACAATACCAGACACAAAAATCTTTATGACATTCCTCATGTCTGGCTAAATTTCTACAAAAACTCAGTGTACATGAAAAGGCCTAAAATCTGAGTGTACATGATAAGGCCTAAAATCTGGAACTCCCTGCCCGAAAACTCTCAAACCGCAGACTCAATCACCATTTTCGAAAGTACCGTTAAAAAACACCTTATCTCCTTAACACACCCCATCTTCAGCTAATTATGTGAAAACCACCTGTCCTCTTTTTTTGTATTGTGAACACATCCAAAATAAAATAGATTTGCTCTCGTTATCTGTAATTCTCCCTATTTTACACTAACACTCACCCAAATGACTGTAAACATAAAATTCCTAATATAGTTTTGCCTAATAAATCTTAGGTTAGTTCTAAGTTTGCTTGAAATACTCTCCCAACATAGGAGCTTCTATAGAAACGGCGTATCATGCCGAAATAAAACCAGCCCCATTACGTAATTTACTAAATGTAATATTGTTATATGTTTTGTAGTACCTCACTATTATCAGTCTGTTACCTAACTTTTACATCAGTATGCAATGATGTACAGTGGTACCTTGACTTACGAGTTTAATCCATTCCGTGACCTAGCTCGTAACTCAAATTGCTTGTAGTATATCAAATAAATTTTCCTCATTGAAATTAATAGAAATGCCATTAATTCATTCCAGCAGAATTCCTGGTTTTATAAAGTGTACGTATTTACTTTGGAGAGCAGATGCTGGCAGAGGTGGAGGTGAAGGGTGGAAAAGATTGGCTACTTGCTACACTTAATGCTACACTTTATCGCTGAACTTAATTGCTGCACTTTTAATGCTACACTTTATTGCTGAACTTAATTGCTATGCTCTTAATACTACATTTTATCACTTGGCTGGTGCTCTAGCCTTTATAGACGACTCCTGCTTTAGTATTGTACATATTGTAGAAGTGCTACGCTGGAACTGCCTGGCCAGGTCCACAACCGCACACCTCGCTCATGGGGTCTTTGTAATTAATATTTTATATGTGAACCACACATTGTAAGCTTTACAAGGAAATTTATATGTAATTCTTGTACACAATTTGAAGTAATTTGTAGGTTGGTAGACAGCAACCACCCAGGGAAGTACTACTGTCCTGCCAGATGACTGTGAAACAGAAACCTGTAACTGTTTTGCATAATGGTAGGATTGCTGGTGTCTTTTTCTGTCTCATAAACACGCAAGATAACAGGGATATCTTGCTACTCCTACTTACACTTTGGTCACACTTCACAGACACGCACATGCATATATATATACATACATCTAGGTTTTTCTCCTTTTTCTAAATAGCTCTTGTTCTTCTTTATTTCTTCTATTGTCTAGGGGGAAGTGGAAAAGAATCTTTCCTCCGTAAGCCATGCGTGTCATATGAGGCGACTAAAATGCCGGGAGCAATGGGCTAGTAACCCCTTCTCCTGTAGACATTTACTAAAAAAGAGAAGAAGAAAAACTTTATAAAACTGGGATGCTTGAATGTGCGTGGATGTAGTGCGGATGACAAGAAACAGATGATTGCTGATGTTATGAATGAAAAGAAGTTGGATGTCCTGGCCCTAAGCGAAACAAAGCTGAAGGGGGTAGGGGAGTTTCGGTGGGGAGAAATAAATGGGATTAAATCTGGAGTATCTGAGAGAGTTAGAGCAAAGGAAGGGGTAGCAGTAATGTTGAAGGATCAGTTATGGAAGGAGAAAAGAGAATATGAATGTGTAAATTCAAGAATTCAAGAGATAGGGAAGCTGTGATTTCGTGTATAGGGCAAGGAGGAATAACATCTTGTAGGAGTGAGGAAGAGCCAGTTGTGAGTGTGGGGGAAGTTCGTGAGGCAGTAGGTAAAATGAAAGGGGGTAAGGCAGCCGGGATTGATGGGATAAAGATAGAAATGTTAAAAGCAGGTGGGGATATAGTTTTGGAGTGGTTGGTGCAATTATTTAATAAATGTATGGAAGAGGGTAAGGTACCTAGGGATTGGCAGAGAGCATGCATAGTTCCTTTGTATGAAGGCAAAGGGGACAAAGAGAGTGCAAAAATTATGGGGGGATAAGTCTGTTGAGTATACCTGGTAAAGTGTATGGTAGAGTTATCATTGAAAGAATTAAGAGTAAGACAGAGAATAGGATAGCAGATGAACAAGGAGGCTTTAGGAAAGGTAGGGGGTGTGTGGACCAGGTGTTTACAGTGAAACATATAAGTGAACAGTATTTAGATAAGGCTAAAGAGGTCTTTGTGGCATTTATGGATTTGGAAAAGGGGTATGACAGGGTGGATAGGGGGGCAATGTGGCAGATGTTGCAGGTGTATGGTGTAGGAGGTAGGTTACTGAAAGCAGTGAAGAGTTTTTACGAGGATAGTGAGGCTCAAGTTAGAGTATGTAGGAAAGAGGGAAATTATTTCCCAGTAAAAGTAGGCCTTAGACAAGGATGTGTCATGTCACCGTGGTTGTTTAATATATTTATAGATGGGGTTGTAAGAGAAGTAAATGCGAGGGTCTTGGCAAGAGGCATGGAGTTAAAAGATAAAGAATCAAACATAAAGTGGGAGTTGTCACAGTTGGTTTTTGCTGATGACACTGTGCTCTTGGGAGATTCTGAAGAGAAGTTGCAGAGATTGGTGGATGAATTTGGTAGGGTGTGTAAAAGAAGAAAATTAAAAGTGAATACAGGAAAGAGTAAGGTTATGAGGATAACAAAAAGATTAGGTGATGAAAGATTGGATATCAGATTGGAGGGGAGGAGTATGGAGGAGGTGAATGTATTCAGATATTTGGGAGTGGACGTGTCAGCGGATGGGTCTATGAAAGATGAGGTGAATCATAGAATTGATGAGGGAAAAGGGTGAGTGGTGCACTTAGGAGTCTGTGGAGACAAAGAACTTTGTCCTTGGAGGCAAAGAGGGGAATGTATGAGAGTATAGTTTTACCAACGCTCTTATATGGGTGTGAAGCATGGGTGATGAATGTTGCAGCGAGGAGAAGGCTGGAGGCAGTGGAGATGTCATGTCTGAGGGCAATGTGTGGTGTGAATATAATGCAGAGAATCGTAGTTTGGAAGTTAGGAGGAGGTGCGGGATTACCAAAACTGTTGTCCAGAGGGCTGAGGAAGGGTTGTTGAGGTGGTTCGGACATGTAGAGAGAATGGAGCGAAACAGAGTGACTTCAAGAGTGTATCAGTCTGTAGTGGAAGGAAGGCGGGGTAGGGGTCGGCCTAGGAAAGGTTGGAGGGAGGGGGTAAAGGAGGTTTTGTGTGCGAGGGGCTTGGACTTCCAGCAGGCATGCGTGAGCATGTTTGTTAGGAGTGAATGGAGACAAATGGTTTTTAATACTTGACGTGGTGTTGGAGTGTGAGCAAAGTAACATTTATGAAGGGGTTCAGGGAAACCGGCAGGCCGGACTTGAGTCCTGGAGATAGGAAGTACAGTGTCTGCACTCTGAAGGAGGGGTGTTAATGTTGCAGTTCAAAAACTGTAGTGTAAAGCACCCTTCTGGCAAGACAGTGATGGAGTGAATGATGGTGAAAGTTTTTCTTTTTCGGGCCACCCTGCCTTGGTGGGAATCGGCCAGTGTGATAATAAATAAAAATAATTTGAAGTGTTTGGTAGGAAAAACTAGTATTAACTAATTTTGCACTAAATGCAATTTGCACTATTTGAACTTACTGGTGTCTCACATTTATTGTTTGGAAGATTGTGAATCCATTATTCATTGTGTAGAATGAACCACTCATTCAGCCATTCATGTACATAATATAATGATAAT
>NC_069442.1:447988-492988 GCF_026875155.1 Cherax quadricarinatus
GCCTTTCCCAATGTAGATGACTTTTACAAGGAAGCAGTTGACTTGTTGAAGGTCACTTATGGTAACATAGAACAAAGTAGGTTGGATCTAGTGAATATCATTGTTAATTTTAAATCTCCAGATCACACTTACAAAGGTTTACAGCAGTTTAGAGTTAAACTGGAGAGCACTCTCAAAACTTTAAGTAATAAATATAATCTAAAGGGAACAGATTGGTTATTAAAGTGCCATGGTACAGAATAATTAAGCTGTAAAACACTGAATGGCTCTCGAATAAATATCAAAAGGGGTTATTTTGGTCTGGAGGAAATAAGACTAGGTCTACAAAATTAATTGTTCAGTTGCAGACCAGCCAACCAACTCATTTTAAAGATGCAACACATAATAACTCTGAGGTATCTGTCAAGTTTCACAAAGGGAAAAATTATCCCAATAGTAATAATCAAAATTCATTTCCTAAAAGAGTTGCATAGGTGCATATCAAGTAGCAGGAATCAGAAAATAATGATCCTCCACAAGGTAAGAAAAATAAGTACCTCCTAAGAGTAGCCCAGTTATAAGAACCAGTCAAAGAAAGGAGAGATTGTCTCTTCTGCAAGGGTACTCAATGTTTCTAAAATTGCAATGCACACAATTCATGGAATGTAAAGTTGAAAGATTGGAGAACTTGACAGATGTATCAGGTGTTTGGGTAATCACAATGTAAAGGATTGTTATCCCAAAATTTTAAAACTTCTGTTATCAATGTCACAAAGGGAAAGACACCATATATTCATGTGTAAAGGTCTATATGATAATGTTGATAAAAAGATAATGATGACAACCCTGACACAACAGTAGCTAGTGTAAAAATTGCTGCTAATGTTAATAATGATGGTTTTGCTGAAGTAGCCTTACCTGTGTTACAGGTAAAATTTTGATGATAAAAGGCATAAATAAAAAAATGTAACTGCATTATTGGGACAGGATCCAGCGTAATTTCAAAAAACGTAAATGTCTTGATGTAATGAAAGTAAAAGATGGGAGTTCCCACAATTTTAAAATTATCTGGTTTTTCTCTCGGATAAAAGGGCTCAATTGTATGACACTGTTTTTTTAAAAACTGCCAGGTTGGGCAATGAAAAAAAACGTGTTAATGCAGTAATTTTTAGATAGACTTCCAGAGAAAATATCTACATTTGGGCTTAGTAAAAGCTACAGAAGCTTTCACATAATGTAAATTTAGCGCCTTCTGGTGTAAGTGATGATTCTGTGGGCCCCAATAAATATTTTGATAGGTAGTGACTATTATGCCTCCTTTGTAAAGGGTAGGGTAAAGAAATGTGGTGTCACCCTTTTGAAGACTGCAGGAGGCCATGTAATGTATGGTAGGATTCCTCGTAATAATAATTCATGACTAGAGGAAACTACAAATACCATAACTGTGTGTCTTACTCATGAAGTCTTTGCCCCAGAAATAATTCTTCCATAGAGGATGGTGTTGAGCCAGTGCTAAATTGTGGGAATTAGACACCATTGGAATAAATGTAAATTGAAGAAAGTCCAGGACGTTCTTTTACTCAGGAGCAATAGGGTAAAGGAGATGTAAATTTGAATTGGACAATACTGGGTACGACTTCCGCGGAGACTGAACCATCCAGAATTGCGCATATTACAGAATGGATATGGAAAGTTAAAGGCTCAGCTCCGCGAACTGAGTAAGACACCAGAATTGTTAACTACCTATAATGATATAATTGCTGAACAGGAAATTTATGGTCACTATTTGCCACATCACGGAGTGAAGAAGGATTCTAAGACCACTCCTCTGAGAATTGTGTTTAATTGTAGTGCCAGGAGTAACAAAAATGTACCTAGTTTAAATGACTGTTTGATGACAGGTCCGTCGTTGACGGAAAAATTAGGAGATATCTTATTAAATTTCAGAGTGAAATATGATGCCTTTACGGCTGACATAAGTAAAGCTTTCCTAAGAGTGGGTTTACAAGAGGCTGACCAGGATTGTACCCGCTTCTTATGGCCTGAGAATCCTAGTGACCCACTTAGCCCTCTGAAAACCTTTCGCTTTAGGAGCGTATTATTTGGTGCTACATCCAGTCCGTTCCTACTTCAAGCGACGATAAATGCACACCTTAAATGTATGGAAAGTCCATTGAGTAAGTAATGAGCCCAAAAAATTTATGTGGACAATTTCCCGGGGGTACGTCAACTGAAAGAGAACTGTTAATAACTTATGGAGAGGCTAATAAAATAATGCAGTGCAAATATGCCTCTGAGGGAATGGAATAGTAATTCATCCAGATTGAAGAGCAAAATAAGTAAAGATTACCCTGGAGATGAAGTGCCAAAATGTAGTAATGTATTGGGATTAACTTGGGATACTGAGAGAGATTTGTTAATGTTAAAAACCAAATAATTACAGTATGCCCAATAAATTAACTATGAGAGTTTTGCTTGTTGAAGTTTCCAAATGTTTTGATCCACTAGGTTTAGTGTCACCCTTTACTATAAGAGGGAAATTATTAATTCAGGAAGCATGGAAACTTAAATGTGCTTGGGATAAAATTCTACCTGAGGAATTCATTAACAGGTGGGATGAATTAATTGGTGATTATGAGAAAATTCCAATGTTGGAGTTCCCACGCCAGGTGGCCCATCCAGATGGGAAAAATGTACTCCACATTTTTTTGTGATGCTTCAAAATTGGCATATGGAGCAGTTGCTTACCTTCAATGTAATAGTGTTATTTCTCTTTTTATGTATAAGGCTAAAGTGTCTCCAATTAAATCACATACCTTACCTCAGTTGGAATTAACAGCCATTTATGTAGGTGTCAAATTAGCTAATTATATAAGAAATAAGTTGCAGGAGATAAATATTAGCGACACTCTAATTTGGTCTGAGGTATCCTTACAATGGATTCGTAATGGAAACAGTAAAATTGTGTACCTACAAAACAGTCGCTGAAATTAATCAGATGCAAGAGAAGTATAATAGTTTGGGTCAGCATATGTTTTAAAATTTAATCATATACCTGGTGAGGAGAATCCAGCTGATTTCTTGTCTCGAGGTTTACCTTATGCTAAATTTGTAAATGCTGTATCATGGTTTAAAGGACCGAGCTGGTTGGTAAATAAAGCTAATTGGCCTGTACAAAAGGCGTATATTGCTCCTGTTGAAATTACTGTGACCACCGCTCCAATAGTTTGTCCTCCCCTTTGCCATTGATATAAATAGGTATTCTTCTTTACCAAACTAATCAATGTAACTAAGTTGGTGTTAAATTTTTAAACAAGATGAATATTTTCATATAAGTTTTCACATCCTCTTAAATATTGGATAAAGAGGGTACAGGAGGAAATCTATGGAAAAGAGATTAATTTGATGATGGGAAGTAAAATTGTGAAAGGTTCCATAATAGTGAAATTGGGGCTGTATTTAGGAACAATGTAATTAGGTGCAGAGGTAGGTTACAAAATGCTGAATTGGATGATTATGCTAAAAAACCCTATCTTACTGCCCAAAACTCATCATCTTTAAAAAATTTAATTGTTCTAAATGCCCATAAAAATGTAATGCATGGTGGGTACAAGATACCTTAAATTGTATTTTGGGAAACTTTTCTGGATTCCACAAGGACGGGAAAATGTAAAAAGGGTGATTAAAACTTGTGTAATATTTCGCCGTGTGGATGCCAGATCCTATATGTACCCAGGTCCTCCACCATTGCCAAAGGAGCATGTACAGTTAGTGAAACCATTTGATGTAACAGGTGTAGACTATAGTGGTCCAATAATTTTAACAGATACGGTCAAATGGTGTTCCACTGAAAATGTATGTTTGTTTGTTCACCTGTACTGCTACTAGGGCAGTTCATTTAGAAGTGGCACAGGACTTGTCTGCAGAAAAGTTTTAACAGCTGTTTCGAAATTTTCAGCTAGGAGATTTCCTGTCCGAGATTGATGATTTCGGATAATGCCACAAATTTGTAGCAGGTGCTCAACACTTGATGGAAAATTAAATAATAGTAACGATGTTCAATCTCTGTTAACCCAGCGAGGGTGTACCTGGAAAATTTTTACTCCTAGAGCCCTTGGCAGGGGGGGCTGTTTCAAAAGACTGATAGGCACAGTGAAGAGGTGTCTTCCCAAAGTACTACACCGGAAGAGAATTAATTTGGAAGAATTCCGTGCCCGTGTTAGTGGAGGCAGAAAATCGTATAAATAAAAGGCCTCTCTCGTACATGAGTTTAAAACACCCGATGCAGATGTATTAACACCTTCTCACCTAAATATGTGGAAGGAAATTTGGGAAGCTGCCCCTGTCATAGAGATAATCCGGAAGAAAGTGATGAAAATTACAATGATGCGGCAGTGTTGTGTAATAAAAATTTAAAATGTTAAATATAGTAATTGATCATTGGTTCTAATGTGTGGCGAAGGAATATCTTCTTACACTACGTGAACATTTTATGGTGCGACAGAGGCAATAAATCGACAGAACCCTTCAACCCGGTGACATTGTGTTAACTGACCTGAACAACATCGAACACTTGGCCTCTGGCAAAGTATTGACATTGTACCCAGATACACAAGGTGTTGTCAGGAATTCAAAGTGTTGTGTCGTGGCCAGGAAAGTTTATGCACAATTAATAAATTGTTCCCCTTTGGGAAATTTGGCGTCAATCAAAAAGTAAAATGAAAAACTGAGGGAAATGACACGAGTTATATGGAAGATAACGCAGACCAAGTGATGTCGGAAGATGAAATCGTAGTAAGACCTACTAGGAGAACAACCACTCAAGCCAGAACTGGCTGGAATCGTCTCTTAAAGGAAGGAGTAATTTGAAAACGTTTAGCAATGAACTCCCGGCCGGCCCCAGTGTGGAAAATACTGATATATTTTCCAGAAATTCAATATTTATAAAGTAAATAGTGGCCATACTGTATTTAATAATATTTATGTATAGAAAACGGAAAAGCCCGCGTCTGCGCAGACGAGACTCGCCATCTTGGTTTTGAATTTGTACAAACGTTGGTGTAATGGGAAGAATTTTTCGTGCTCTAGAGGTTAAAATTGTGTTGACACCTCTCAAATAGGAGGCGAAATTGGTGGTGTGCATTCCTGCATAACTTGAGATATCAGACGACTGGACAAGACAGCTCCAGGAACCTCGGATAAGCTCTCTAGATTTGTGTGTAATTCTGGCCAGCATTATTTTCATAGATTTAGTTAGAGTGAGGTTTTCCGAGTATGATACACATTTTAAACTCCAGTCAAATTTGGTGAGCGATATATAAGATATATTTTCTTTCTGTATGAATTGGTGTTGCTAAATTATGGTCAACTAAATACATGTCCACAAATATAACTTCCTTCTCCTGTTATTATGTTTCTTTAATTAATAGGTCAGAATACTTGTGGTATCTTGGGCCCGTCGAAGGGGGACTTTGCGACAGGTGATCTTGTTGCTATGTAATCTGAAAATATATCTTTTTTATATTTCTTTATGTAATAATATTCATTAATATAATTTTCACTAAATATAAATAAATATTATATATTATATAATATATATATAAGTATATATATATATATATATATATATTATATATATATGTAATATATATATATATATATATATATATATAATATATATATATATAAATATATTATATATATATAAATTTATATAAATTATAATATATATATAAATATATATATATACATAAAAATATAAATATTATAAATATATATATATATATATATATTATATATATATATATATATATATATAAATATATATATATATATATATCCTAGGTAGTAGGTTGGTAGACAGCAACCACCCAGGAAGGTACTACCGTCCTGCCAATTGACTGTAAAACGAAAGCTTGTAATTGTTTTACATGATGGTAGGATTGCTGGTGTCTTTTGTCTGTCTCATAAATATGCAAGATTACAGGTACGTCTTGCTACTTCTACTTACACTTAGGTCACACTACACATACATGTACACGTTTATTTATACACACTCATCTGAGTTTTCTTTAATTTTATCTTAATAGTTCTTGGTCTCATTACTTTTCCTTTTATATCCATGGGGAAGTGGAATAAGAATCTTTCCTCCGTAAGCCATGCGTGTTGTAAAAGTCAACTAAAATGCCGGGAACAATGGACTAGTAACCCCTTTTCCTGTAAAGATTACTAAAAAGAATAAGAAAATTGTCAAGGTGGGAAGTCCGAATGTGCGTGGATGTTGTACAAATGATAAGAAAGAGATGATTGTGGATGTTATGAATGAGAAGAAGCTGGATGTCCTGGCTTTAAGTGAAACAAAGCTGAAGGGGGTGGGAGAGTTTCAGTGGAGAGGAATAAATGGGATTAGGTCAGGGGTTTCAAATAGTTAGAGCTAAAGAAAGAGTAGCAATAATGTTGAAGGATAAGCTATGGCAGGAAAAGAAGGACTACAAATGTATTAATTCAAGGATTATGTGGAGTAAAATAAAGATTGGATGTGAAAAGTGGGTTATAGTAAGCGTGTATGCACCTGGAGAAGACAGAAATGTAGAGGAGAGAGAAAAATTTTGGGAAATGTTGAGTGAATGCGTGGGGAATTTTGAATCAAGTGTGAGAGTAATGGTGGTTGGGGATTTCAATGCTAAAGTGGGTAAAAATGTTATGGAGGGAGTAGTAGGTAAATTTGGGGTGCCAGGGGTAAATGTAAATGGGGAGTCTTTAATTGAGCTATGTGTAGAAAGAAATTTGGTAATAAGTAATACATATTTTATGAAAAAGAGGATAAATAAATATACAAGGTATGATGTAGCACGTAATGAAAGTAGTTTGTTAGATTATGTATTGGTGAATAAAAGGTTGATGGGTAGGCTCCAGGATGTACATGTTTATAGAGGGACAACTGATATATCGGATCATTATTTAGTTGTAGCTACAGTTAGAGTAAGAGGTAGATAGGAAAAGAGGAAGGTGGCAACAACAAGTAAGAGGGAGGTGAAAGTGTATAAACTAAGGGAGGAGGAAGTTCGGATGAGATATAAGCGACTATTGGCAGAAAGGTGGGCTAGTCCAAAGATGAGTAGTGGGGGGGTTGAAGAGGGTTGGAATAGTTTTAAAAATGCAGTATTAGAATGTGGGGCAGAAGTTTGTGGTTATAGGAGGGTGGGGGCAGGAGGAAAGAGGAGTGATTGGTGGAATGATGAAGTAAAGGGTGTGATAAAAGAGAAAAAGGTAGCAAAAGTGTTATAAGAAGAGCAGAGTATATGGAGAGTAAAAGAAAGGTGAAGAGAGTGGTGAGAGAGTGCAAAAGGAGAGCAGATTAAAGAGTGGGAGAGGCACTGTCAAGAAATTTTAATGAAAATAAGAAAAAATTTTGGAGTTAAACAAGTTAAAGCCTAGGGAAAGTATGGATTTGTCAGTTAAAAACAGAGTAGGGGAGTTAGTAGATGGGGAGAGGGAGGTATTGGGTAGATGGCGAGAATATTTTGAGGAACTTTTAAATGTTGAGGAAGAAACAGAGGCAGTAATTTCATGCACTGGTCAGGGAGGTATACCATCTTTTAGGAGTGAAGAAGAGCAGAATGTAAGTGTGGGGGAGGTACGTGAGGCATTACGTAGATTGAAAGGGGGTAAATTATTATTATAATCAAGGGGAAGCGCTAAACCCGGAGGATTATACAGCGCTGGGGGGGGGGATGTGGAAGGCATTCAGGCTTCGGGGAACTGGAGCACAGATCGTTTCCTAAATCAAGAGCCCCTCACCAACATCAAGGAACCTTCCTTGAGGGGAAAGGGGGTAAAGCAGCTGGAACTGATGGGATCATGACAGAAATTTTAAAAGCAGGGGGGGATATAGTGTTGGAGTGGTTGGTACTTTTGTTTAATAAATGTATGAAAGAGGGGAAGGTACCTAGGGATTGGCGGAGAGCATGTATAGTCCCTTTATATAAAGGGAAAGGGGACAAAAGAAATTGTAAAAATTATAGAGGAATAAGTTTACTGAGTATACCAGGAAAAGTATAGGGTAGGGTTATAATTGAAAGAATTAGAGGTAAGACAGAATGTAGGATTGCGGATGAGCAAGGAGGCTTCAGAGTGGGTAGGGGATGTGTAGATCAAGTGTTTACATTGAGGCATATATGTGAACAGTATTTAGATAAAGGTAGGGAAGTTTTTATTTTCATTTATGGATTTAGAAAAGGCATATGATAGAGTGGATAGAGGAGCAATGTGGCAGATGTTGCAAGTATATGGAATAGGTGGTAAGTTACTAAATGCTGTTAAGAGTTTTTATGAGGATAGTGAGGCTCAGGTTAGGGTGTGTAGAAGAGAGGGAGAATACTTCCCGGTAAAAATAGGTCTTAGACAGGGATGTGTAATGTCACCATGGTTGTTTAATATATTTATAGATTGGGTTGTAAAAGAAGTAAATGCTAGGGTGTTTGGGAGAGGGGTGGGATTAATTTATGGGGAATCAAATTCAAAATGGGAATTGACACAGTTACTTTTTGCTGATGATACTGTGCTTATGGGAGATTCTAAAGAAAAAATTCCAAAGGTTAGTGGATGAGTTTGGGAATGTGTGTAAAGGTTGAAAAATTGAAAGTGAACATAGAAAAGAGTAAGGTGATGAGGGGTATCAAATGATTTAGAAAAAGAAAATTGGATATCAAATTGGGGAGGAGGAGTATGGAGAAGTGAATGTTTTCAGATACTTGGGAGTTGACGTGTCGGGTGGATTTATGAAGGATGAGGTTAATATAGAATTGATGGGGAAAAAAAGGTGATTGGTGCGTTGAGGTTTTGTGGAGTAAAAAAAACGTTATCTAAGGAGGCAAAGAAGGGAATGTTTTAAAGTTTGTGTAAAAAACCCCTTTTTAGGGGTGTGGAGCTTGGGTGGTAAATGCAGCGCGGGAGAGGTTGGAGCAGTGGAGATGTCCTGTCTAAATTGGTGTAAATATTAGCAGAAAATTGGAGTGTGGAATAGGAAAAGGGTGGGTTAATAAAAGTTAGTCAGAGGGGTTTAAGAGGGGGTTTTTGAGGTGGGTTTTGGGCATTTTTAGGAATGGATCAAGTTGAAAGATAGGAAAGTATAAATCTTAGGGGAAGGGAAAGGAGGGGGAGGGGGGGTCCTCGAAAAGGGTTGGGAGGGGGGGGAAAAAGGAGGTTTTGTGGGCGAGGGGCTTGGGGGCTTCCCCGCAAGGGTGCGTGAGAGTGTTAGGAGGAATGGGGAACGAATGGTTTGGGACCTGACGATTGTTGGAGTGGGCGGGTAATTTTAGCGAAGGGATTCAGGGAAACCGGTTATGTTCATATGTGTCTTGAGTCCTGGAAAAGGGGGTACAATGCCGCACTTTAAAGGAGGGGTTTTGGGGTATTGGGGTTTTTAAAGGGTAGTTTGTATCTTTTCGTATTGTTCTAAACGTTGTATTCTGAGCACTTGCAAAACGTGATAATGTGTAGTGTGGTGAAAAGGGTTTAATGATGAAAGTATTTTCTTTTTGGGGGTTTTTCTTTCTTTTTTGGGTCACCCCGCCTCGGTGGGAGCGGAAAATTGTTGAAAATATATTTATATATTAATATTATATATATATATTTATAAAAATTAATTATATATATTGTCTGCCCAAAAAATTTAAATTGGGCAATTAGAAGAACTCGTTTAAAATTAAGTCCTTTCTAAAATTTTCTCTTATACGCTAAAAGATATATTTTTTTCATTTATGTTTATGTAAAAATTAACAATTTTATTCCAAAGAACCTTGAAAATTGCCCAAATTATTTTTAAAAACGCAATTTTAAATTTAGTCAAAACCAACTAATTTTTTAGATAAATTTACAATAATTTAATAATAAACAAACACAATGAAATATATTTTTCTCGTTAGGTTCATAATTATTTTTGCGAAATTATTGCATACACAGATTTTCTCTTGTCTTATTTAAGTCAAAATCGCAAGTTTTACGTATTCTTGCCGATAACGTAAAACTTGCGATTTTGACTTAAAACTTGGTGAACTGCAGCCTTACGTTTCTCCCGTGTAGTAGACAGGCTTTAAACCTAGCGAACAAGCCCATAGGAGGACGTACGTACGTACGTACATGTGTGTGTGTGTGTGTGTGTGTGTGTGTGTGTGTTGTGTGTGTGTGTGTGTGTGTGTGTGTGTGTGTGTGTGGTATGTGTGTATGTGTGTGTGTGTGTGTGTGTGTGTGTATGTATGTGTGTGTATGTATGTGTGTGTATGTGTGTGTATGTGTATGTGTATGTGTATGTGTGTGTGTGTGTGTGTGTGTGTGTGTGTGTGTGTGTTGTGTGTGTGTGTGTGTGTGTGTGTGTGACCTTGTCTTCCTCAGGTAGCTGTGAGCACTGAGTGACCTACCAGGTCACAGTGCTACGTGAATGTCACAATTAATACGACTACCAGTACTTCCTCAGGCACTATATAAGGAACGGCGATGCAGCAACTCAAGGTAAGGGCAATATTTTTTCCATCTCGTTAAGGTAAATATACAAACAAAAATATCAAGGTCCACAGGAGTAACTTTTGGCCCAAAGACAAGGAACAATTATGAAGTGTTACCCATGTAAGGCAGCGGAGCAATAAAGGTCGGTAACAAATCGTTGTGAACCCCACGTAACACACTGACGAGGAACCTGTCATGGTGAACCCAACGTAACACACTGACGAGGAACCAATCATGGTGAACCCCACGTAACACAGTGAAGAGGAACCTATCATGGTGAACCCCACGTAACACAGTGAAGAGGAACCTATCATGGTGAACCCCACGTAACACACTGACGAGGAGCACATCATGGTGAACCCCGCGTAAAATAGTGAAGAGGAACCTACCATGAGGAACCCCAGGTAACAGTCACAAAGACACAGGAACCTACCTTGGGGAACCCCAGGTAACAGTCACAAAGATACGGGAAACCTACCTTGGGGAACCCCAGGTAACAGTCACAAAGACACAGGAACCTACCTTGGGGAACCCCAGGTAACAGTCACAAAGACACAGGAACCTACCTTGGGGAACCCCAGGTAACAGTCACAAAGACACAGGAACCTACCTTGGGGAACCCCAGGTAACAGTCACAAAGACACAGGAACCTACCTTGGGGAACCCCAGGTAACAGTCACAAAGATACAGGAACCTACCTTGGGGAACCCCAGGTAACAGTCACAAAGATACAGGAACCTACCTTGGGGAACCCCAGGTAACAGTCACAAAGACACAGGAACCTACCTTGGGGAACCCCAGGTAACAGTCACAAAGATACCAGTAACAAAGAAGTTACTCACGTTGACTTTATATGAATATGAAGGCATGTTTTCTAAGATGGTAGAAGTCTCCTGACTCCCATGTGCTGCTGGTCGCTACACACACGGCTGCCTACACACTGTGACTGCACTTATGTACACCAGGACACGCGATACACACGGAGAAAAGGTTGTCACACAGACAGGGAAGGAGACTGAGCGCGTGTGTCCACACCGCACGACGGTCAGGGCAGCACTGAGTAACTGGTGACACAGCTGTTGATGTCTCCCACCTAGTATACACACACACACGCACATGTACGTGCAAACACACACACACATGTACGCGCACACACACGCATATGTGCATGTGCTCTCTCTCTCTCTCTCTCTCTCTCTCTCTCTCTCTCTCTCTCTCTCTCTCTCTCTCTCTCTCTCTCTCTCTCATCATTTCATGGGTTGTGAGTCACTATACACTATCACAGATGTGTTGCGAGTCACTATAAACCATCATAGATGGGGAGTCACTATATACTATTACAGATGGGTTGTGAGTCACTATACACCATCAAATATGGATTGTGAGTCACTATATACAATCAGATATGGGTTGTGAGTCACTATACACCATCAAAGACGGATTGTGAGTCACTATACCATCATAGGTGGAGTGTGAGTCACTATACACCAACATAGATGGGTTGTGAGTCACTATACACCAACATAGATGGCTTGTGAGTCACTTTAGACCAAAATAGATGGGTTGTGAGTCACTATACACCATCATAGATGGGTTATGAGTCACAATACAACATAGATGGGTTGTGAGTCACTATACACCAACATAGATGGGTTATGAGTCACTATACACCAACATAGATGGGTTGTGAATCACTATACACCAACATAGATGGGTTGTGAGTCACTATACACCAACATAGATGGGTTGTGAATCACTATACACCAACATAGATGGGTTATGAGTCACTATATACCATCATAGATGGGTTGCGAGTCACTATACACCATCAGAGATCGGTTGCGAGTCATTATACACCATCATAGATGGGTTGTGAGTTACTATACACCATCATAAATGGGTTGTGAGTCACCATACACCAACATAGATGGGTTGTGAGTCACTATACACCAACATAGATGGGTTTTGAGTCACTATACACAATCATAGATGGATTGTGAGTCACTATACACCATCATAGATTGTTGTGAGTCACTATACACCATCATAGATGGGTTGTGAGTCACGATACACCATCATAGATGGGTTGTGAGTCACTATACACCATCATAGATGGGTTATGAGTCACTATACACCATCATAGATGGGTTGCGAGTCACTATACACCATCAGAGATGGGTTGCGAGTCACTATACACCATCATAGATGGGTTGTGAGTTACTATACACCATCATAGATGGGTTGTGAGTCACCATACACCAACATAGATGGGTTGTGAGTCACTATACACCAACATAGATGGGTTTTGAGTCACTATACGCAATCATAGATGGGGTGTGAGTCACTATACACCATCATAGATTGTTGTGAGTCACTATACACCATCATAGATGGGTTGTGAGTCACGATACACCATCATAGATGGGTTGTGAGTCACTATACACCATCATAGATGGGTTGTGAGTCACTATACACCATCATAGATGGGTTGTGACTCACTATACATTCATAGATGGGTTGTGAGTCACTATACACCATCATAGATGGATTGTGAGTCACTATACACCATCATAGATGGGTTGTGAGTCACTATACACCATCATAGATGGGTTGTGAGTCACTATACACCATCATAGATGGGTTGTGAGTCACTATACACCATCATAGATGGGCTGTGAGTCACTATACACCATCATAGATGGTTTGTGAGTCACTATACACCATCATAGATGGGTTGTGAGTCACTATACACCAACATAGATGGGTTTGTGAGTCACTATACACCATCATAGATGGGTTATGAATCACTATACACCAACAAAGATGGGTTGTGAGTCACTATACACCATCATAGATGGGTTATGAGTCACTGTACACCAACATAGTTGGGTTGTGAGTCACTATACACCATCATAGATGGGTTGTGAGTCACTATACACCATCATAGATGGGTTGTGATTCACTATACCAAATCATAGATGGGTTGTGAGTCAATATACACCAACATAGTTGGGTTATGAGTCACTATACACCAACATAGATGGGTTGTGAGTCACTACACCATCATAGATAGTTATGAGCACTATCACAACAAAGTGGGTTGTGAGTCACCATACACCATCATAGATGGTTATAGAGTCACTATACACCACATAGTGGGTTGTGAGTCACTATACACCAATCATAGATGGGTTTGTGAGTCACCTATACACCATCATAGATGGATTGTGAGTCACTATACACCATCATAGATTTGGGTTTGTGGAGTCACTATACACCATCATAGATGGATTGTGAGTCACTATACACCATCATAGATGGGTTGTGAGTCACTATACACCATCATAGATGGATTGTGAGTCACTATACACCATCATAGATGGATTGTGAGTCACTAACACCATCATAGATGGATTGTGAGTCACTATACACCATCATAGATGGATTGTGAGTCACTAACACCATCATAGTGGGATTGTGAGTCACTATACACCATCATAGATGGATGTGAGTCACTATACACCATCATAGATGGATTGTGAGTCACTATACACCATCATAGATGGATTGTGAGTCACTATACACCATCATAGATGGGTTGTGAGTCACTATACACCATCATAGATGGATTGTGAGTCACTATACACCATCATAGATGGATTGTGAGTCACTATACACCATCATAGATGGATTGTGAGTCACTATACCATGAGAAACAATTGCTTAATAATAAACGTTTAATAGAGTTACTTCCTAGTTTTTATTCTTCATTCTTTTTTCTCATTTCTTTTATATTAATGTCATCGTCATCACGTTTGTGTCTGGTTCTTGTAACTTAGTTTGTCTAAGTTTGTACAATGACTGATGATGGTGTCTGATACTTCCTAAACCTGTTCTCAAAGAATCATATTTCAAATAGCAGTCTACTTTTCGCAATATATATATATAAATATATTTTATTATATTATATATTTTATATATATATATATATATTTATAATTATAATATATAATATATATATATATATATATATTATATATATAATAAACCACGTCAGGGGTGGCTGGCAAGGCTCCCATTTGATGCTGTTAGACCGCTCGGCCACAGATGCCTCAAAAGCTGGGCCAGTGGGCCTCGAGCTACAGACCCACTGGTGTGCCCAGAGAGACTCACTGGTGTGCCCGGAGAGACTCAATGGTGTGTCCAGAGAGACTCACTGTTGTGCTCGGAGAGACTCACTGGTGTGCCCAGAGAGACTCACCGGTGTGCCCAGAGAGACTCACTGGTGTGCCCAGAGAGACTCACTGGTGTGCCCGGAGAGACTCACTGGTGTGCCCAGAGAGACTCACTGGTGTGCCCGGAGAGACTCACTGGTGTGCCCAGAGAGACTCACTGGTGTGCCCGGAGAGACTCACTGGTGTGCCCAGAGAGACTCACTGGTGTGCCCGGAGAGACCCACTGGTGTGCCCAGAGAGACTCACTGGTGTGCCCAGAGAGACTCACTGGTGTGCCCAGAGAGACTCACTGGTGTGCCCAGAGAGACTCACTGGTGTGCCCGGAGAGACCCACTGGTGTGCCCAGAGAGACTCACTGGTGGTGCCCAGAGAGACTCACTGGTTTGCCGGAGAGACTCACTGGTGTGCCCGAAGAGACTCCTGGTGTGCCCAGAGAGACTCACTGGTGTGTCCAGAAAAACCGGGTGTCCCCAGAGAGACTCACTGGTGTCCCCAAGAACTCACGGGGGCCCCAGAGAGACTCACTGGTGTGTCCAGAAAAACCATTTGTGTGCCCGGAGAGACCCACTGGCGTCCCCGGGAGACCCACGTTGTGCCCAGAGAAAATCTGGTGTGCCCGAGAGACTCATGGGTGCCCGGGAGAGACCCACTGGTGTGCCCAGAGACCCCTTTGTGGCCGGGGAGACTCACTGGGTGCCCGGGAGCCCCCGGTGGCCCCGGGAGACTCACTGGTGTGCCTGAGAGACCCCTGGTGTCCCCGGAGACCACTTTTGTGCCCGGGGACCCGTAGCCCGGAAAAACCCACTGGTGTGCCCGGAGGGGCCCTTTGGTTGCCCGGAGAGATCCGGGTGTCCCCCGGGGAGACTCACTTGAGGCCCCAGAAAGACTCCGGTGGGGCCCGGAAGACTCAGGGTGTGCCCGGGAGATCATGGTGTGCCCAGAGAGACCACTGATGTGCCCAGAAGACTCCTCGTGTCCCAGAGAGCTCACTGTGGCCGGAGGCCCCACGGGTGCCCCAGAGAGACCACTGGTGGGGCCCGGGAGAGACCCAGGGTGTGCCCAAGAGACCACGGGTGCCCCAGAGAGACCCACGGGCGTGCCCGGGGGACCCACTTTTTGTGCCCGGAGAGACCCCATGGTGTCCCGGGAAGATCACGGGTTGGGGCCCGAGAGACTCATGGTGTCCCCCAGAGGACCAATGGTGTGCCAAGGAGACCCAGGGTGTGCCCAAGAGACCCTTGTTGTGCCCAAGAGATCACGGGTATCCCCCGAGAGACCCACTGGGGGCCCTCTGTTTGCAACCCCTGAATGGGGACACTGTATATGATGTATATTTTGTATATTATAAGTATTTACCCTTTCTACAAATTTTTTTTTTGTTATATTGCGATAAAGCTAAATCATAAAAATTTGCTTTATATTATTATTTTTCTTAGTTTCTTTGTTAGGTAGGATGTAACATAGGGGCTCATATTCGTCTTTTTGTCAAAAACCTGTAATTATCGCTGGGCTCAATACTCTGCCGACTTCTCGTTGTTGCGGGGAGCAACTTTCCACGGACTGTCACGGATCGGGGGGGGGTGTACAACCTACCTGAATATTATCTGCTCTAGACTCGCTTTGGGGTTTGGACATATTCCAGACAGAGAAGTGCCTAAATCTCCCTTATTGGCCCTTGTTGGAAGATCGTCTCTGTCTCACTATTTATTGTTGTAGGTTCTGTGGGACTCTGTTCACAGAACATTATATAGACTTAGTGATTTTCGACATTGTACTGAGCTTGTGTGTCGCATAGACACTCTGAGCAACTCAGGTCCTGAGCTGTAGCTTCTGACCTAACTTGTACTGGTTTCTGTGTACTGTCACAGTCGGGGATTTTCTTATGCTGAACTTAGATTCAGTAAAATGGGAGTTTTGTGGCTTTTGTGGAGGATCTGCAGATGGTCCCTACTTAGTGTCGTTATATTATCTCCTTGTTCCTGATTCTGTGTCGCAGTTGCTTGTTATATTGCTATTGGGCTTTGCATTCTTTTTATTGTTCAAGCAGACTGTTCTGATTGCCATTTGGTCAAGAAGTTAGTTTATTTGGGGACTTTGTCAGTCACTTGTTTAAGTCTAGTCGAGTCGCAAACATAGTGAACTACTTAGAGCACTTACACACATACACACTTATTTGTATATAGTATTAAATGTTAATGTACCAGACGGTACTTAAGACATATATATGTGATATGTGCTTTCAGCACAATAATACTGTACACGTGAGAAGTGATTATTCTTATTTTGTTGATACTGATTTAATTTAATTTGATATACGCCTAGACAACTTAATTAATAAATTTATTAAATTTTAATTTCTCTAGTTAGTAGCCTACCAGTTGTAATCCTGAAGCACTATTAATTCTTACTAAATTTTAATGGATAATTGGACAAGGATACTGACTAATTGTTACGAAAACCCAGTAACAGGCTGGATGCTAGAAGGGCAGTCCTTTCTAGTATTCACTGGAGATCTCTAAGCTTTTTAGAAATCGCGTTTTTTGTAACAAATGGGGGCCTGTCCAGGATGCTCTTGATCCAAGGTGTTGGAGAAATTGTCCAGTTTGACCTTAGAGTTACTCAAACACTGAGTACTTTCCTAATCTGAAGACTTTGAGTTTAGTCTTGTACAACAAACTAGGTGGATATATGTACCTGACTGAGTCTCTTGATCCAAGGAGATGGAAATACTGTTTATGAGCTCTAGCTCTAAGACAACCAACTCTAAAATTCCTATTAGGATTATAGTTTCCCATAATCACTCTCTCGTAGTACAATTATTTTCGTGATGTATGCCAAAGTGAAACAGTTAATTGATACTCTGACTTTGTCTGAGTTAAGTACATTAAAACTTCAGACGTGTTGGCAAGTAGCCAAATATCTCGGTGTGACTTATAACAGGAATTACACCGCAGAAACTGTCAGAGCGTTAATTAAAGATATATTGTTTCCTGCTCATGCAGATGTTGCAACCCCTGAATGGGTTACAATGTATATTTATGTATATATATAATATATAAAATATATATATATATATATATATATATATATATATATATAATGTATATTACCTTTTCATATAATTTTATATTGCTTATATTTGCGATAATAGCTAAATCGTAAATATATGACTTTATATTATTATTTGTCTTAGTTACTTTTGTTAGGTAGGATGTAATATATTATTATGTGCTCAAAATTCAAGTCTTGATTGTCTAACTACTGTAATTATCGCTTGTGGCTCATTTCCCTGCCGGCTTCTGTTGCTGGGCAGCAACTGTCCATGGAGCTATCATGTGATTGAAGAGGGGGTGTTCACTCCTCGCCTGAAGTATTCAGTCTGCTCTAGACTCGCTTGGTGGTTGAATGTATTCTATATAAGACGAGCCTAAATCTCCCTTATTGGCCCTTGTTGGAAGATCGTCTCTTGTCTCATTATTCTTGTTAGTTATGGAGACTCTGTTCACAGAACATTGTATAGACTTAGTGATTTTCGACGTTGTACTGAGGTTGTGTGTCTCAAAGACACTCTGAGCAACTCAGGTCCTGAGCTGTAGCTTCTGACCTAACTTGTACTGGTTTCTGTGTATTGTCACAGTCGGGGATTTTCTTATGCTGAACTTAGATTCAGTATTATGGGAGTTTTATGACTTTTGTGGAGGATCTGCAGATGGTCCCTACTTAGTGTGGTTATATTATGTCCTTGATCCTGATTGTGTCACAGTTGCTTGTTATATTGCTATTGGGCTTAGCATTCTTTTTATTGTTCAAGCAGACTGTTCTGATTGCCAAATGGTCAAGAATTTAGTTTATTTGAGGACTTTGTCAGTCACTTGTTTAAGTCTAGTCGAGTCGCAAGACACAGTGAACTAGTGTGCAAGGAAAGAATCACTGGTGTGCCCGGAGAGACTCACTGGTGTGCCTGGAGAGACTCACTGGTGTGCCCGGAAAGACTCACTGGTGTGCCCGGAGAGGCCTACTGGTGTGCCCGGAAAGACTCACTGGTGTGCCCGGAGAGACTCACTGGTGTGCCCGGAAAGACTCACTGGTGTGCCCGGAAAGACTCACTGGTGTGCCCGGAAAGACTCACTGATGTGCCCAGAAAGACTCACTGGTGTGCCCGGAAAGACCCACTGGTGTACCCAGAGAGACTCACTAGTGTGCCCAGAAAGACTCACTGGTGTGCCCGGAAAGACTCACTGGTGTGCCCGGAAAGACTCACTGGTGTGCCCGAAAAGACTCACTGGTGTGCCCGGAAAGACTCACTGGTGTGCCTGGAAAGACTCACTGGTGTGCCCGAAAGACTCACTGATGTGCCCGGAAAGACTCACTGGTGTGCCCGGAAAGACTTACTGGTGTGCCCGGAAAGACCCACTGGTGTGCCCGGAGAGACCCACTGGTGTACCCGGAGAGACCCACTGGTGTGCCCGGAGAGACCCACTGGTGTGCCCGGAGAGACCCACTGGTGTGCCCGGAAAGACTCATTGGTGTGCCCAGAAAGACTCACTGGTGTGCCCGAAGAGACCCACTGGTGTGCCCGGAGAGACTCACTGGTGTGTCCGGAGAGACTCACTGGTGTGCCCGAAGAGACCCACTGGTGTGCCCGGAGAGACTCACTGGTGTGCCCGAAGAGACTCACTGGTGTGCCCAGAGAGACTCACTGGTGTGCCCAGAGAGACTCACTGGTGTGCCCGGAGAGACTCACTGGTGTGCCCGGAAAGACTCACTGGTGTGCCCGGAGAGACTCACTGGTGTGCCCGAAGAGACTCATTGGTGTGCCCAGAGAGACTCACTGGTGTGCCCGAAGAGACTCACTGGTGTCCCCGAAGAGACTCACTGGTGTGCCCAGAGAGACTCACTGGTGTGCCCAGAGAGACTCACTGGTGTGCCCGGAGAGACTCAACTGGTGTGCCCGGAGAGACTCACTGGTGTGCCCGGAAAGACTCACTGGTGTGCCCGAAGAGACTCACTGGTGTGCCCAGAGAGACTCACTGGTGTGTCCAGAGAGACTCACTGGTGTGCCCGGAGAGACTCACTGGTGTGCCCGGAAAGACTCACTGGTGTGCCCGGAAAGACTCACTGGTGTGCCCGGGCTACGATAACAATTCTTAGTCTGTAAATTCAACAGTGTAAAGTTTGCTGACGTTCCTCCTCGTTATTATTTACAAAGGTCTCACTTATTGCTCCATTTCTGTCTTGTGTCATGTCATTCCAGTATTTCTTTCACCTCATTCGTCTCTATCATCTCATTGTGACAATGTTTGCAACACTGCCGTGGTATCTCAGTCAAGATTGCACCTGTGTCAAATATCTTTTGTCTTCTTTTATTTTGTAATTCGAGGGGGAAGACAATATGAGAGCAATAGCTGGAAGTTATTACGAAGGATAAACGAGAACTTGCCGAGGAAAGAGAGAGATGGAGAGAGAGAGATGGAGAGAGAGAAAGAGAGAGAGAGAGAGAGAGAGAGAGAGAGAGAGAGAGAGAGAGAGAGAGAGAGAGAGAGAGAGAGAGAGAGAGAGAGAGAGAGAGAGAGAGATGACAATCAAGACAAATGACAGATTTTTTTGACTACCACTCACTACTTTGTGATCGTCAATATGGCTTCAGGAAAGGTTACTCTGCTGCTGATCTGTTGTTAAACCTCTCCACTAAGTGGCACCAGTCACTGGATGAATCCAAAGTCAGCTGTGTGGTAGCACTGGACATTGCTGGCGCTTTCGACCGGGTGTGGCACCAGGGCCTCTTAGCAAAACTTCAAGCACTGGGAATTGCAGGCTCTACGCTATGTCTCCTCAGTGATTACCTTCATGGTAGATCTCTAAGTGTAGTCCTCAATGGAACGGAATCAGCAAGACATCCTATTGGGGCAAGCGTTCCACAAGGAAGTGTGCTGGGTCCACTGTTATGGAATGTCTACTTCAACGACCTTCTTCATCTCATCCCAGAATCACATGCATATGCAGACGACTGTACACTGACATTCACTTATCCAAGAGAAGAAATGCCAGCTGCTCTAAGCTACATCATCACCAGCTGAGAGCTATATCAGCTTGGGAAATAGATGGAAAAGTAACTTTTGCACCTGAGAAAACGCAAATGATGATCGTCTCTAGGCACCATGATGGTAATGCTGGTGCAGTAGTAAGGATGAATGGGAGGATGTTGGCCCCTGGAGAAGAAGTTGATATCCTTGGGGTGAAATTTGACTCCAAACTAACCATGAAGAACCATGTTGTAAATCTTGCAAACAAGGCAGCCAGGAAGCTTACAGCACTTCGCCGTATCTCGCATCTGCTTGACAGTAGGGGTTGCAAGATACTGTACGAGGCACAAGTACGCTCACACCTTGAGTATGCTCCACTTTCTTGGTTTGCCTGTCCCCCCTCTCATCTGCGACTGCTTGACAGAGTAGAGAACAGAGCAAGACGTCTCATCTCTCGCCTGGACCCATCCTGGATGGATCTGTCATTTCAGCAGAGCCTTCAACCATAGGAGGGATGTGGGTGGCCTTACTGTTATGTACAAGGCCAATATTTTTCAAAATACCACACTTGGATCCACTTCGAGGACAGCGCGAAACAAGCTTTTATGCACAAGACGGGCAGAAAGCAGCAACTTCACTCTGGCTGTACCCTTCTCCAGAACATCACTCCATCTGAGATCATACATACCAGGATGACTCGAGTATGGAACACATTCGTTCAGCACAATGATGTCAACGAGATAACGTCAGTTGATCAAATGAAAATGCTGGCCCACAGATGGCTCCAACTTCATCCTGTTCCCTACTTGTATGTCTCATAACAATAAAAATGCTTTCAAATGAGCTGATGTAGGTAACAGCTCTTAGCTTGTCAATAAAGTTAGGAATCCTTAACCTGTAAATAGCTTGTCAAAAAAGCTAGGGATCCTTAACCTTGTAAAAACCATGTGTAAAAAAAAAAAAAAAAAAAAAAAAAAAAAGAGAGAAAAGAGAGAGAGAGAGAGAGAGAGAGAGTAGAGAGATAGCAGAGAAAGTAAATAGAGGGGAAAGTAAAAAGTTAGGGAGCAGAGAAAGTAAAAAAAGAGGGAGCAGAGAGTAGAAAGAGAGGGAATAGAGAGAGTAATAAAAGAGTAAGAACGAACGAACGAAGGTCTAGGTAAGACTCCTGTGGTGTGAGCGGGGAAGACGGGACAGGCGAAGAATAGCGTTGGAGAGGAGTGTCTTCACTCGTAGAGAGAGTGACAGGAACATACCCAGCAGCTAAGCACTCGTGGGGCGAAAATGGAAAACGAAAGGGGCAGACAGGTGTACATCGGAGGTCTTGAATAGTTGGGCATCAGGCTAGGTCGCAGGAGAGGGTGGCAGGTAGGACCAGGACTGATGATTAAAGTGGTAGGTTCGTAGAGGAGCCACTTTCAAACTTCTTGAAGCTACTTCTGGAGAGGTGGTACAGTTGTGTTATGTTTCCAAAGGTGAAACGGAGTGGTTTGATGAATTCAAGTATGAATTAGCGAGAAGCGAAGTGGTGATTCACAGGCAAACTTGACAGTCCTAGCACAGAACTTTTGTACAGCTCCGTGAAGGTCACAGTATCCCCAGTAGATGGAGACGTGTAGAACGTTAGGTATACTGGAGTGAGTGTTTTCTTTATCCTCCCCTTCAGGAGAGGAATCTGTAGGTGAATCTTCGTAGGTACTGGCAGGTGGTTGTGATTCGTCAGCAGTGGAAATGTGTTGGTGGATCGTTGGCAGACTGAGAGACGTGCAAGGGGGCTGTTGAGGCAGTAGAATCTTCGTGGTCATCAATAGAAGCAGTTGGAAGCAACGTTGGGGATAACCATGAGAATGTCGGCCGAGGGTGTGGAGTCTGGGAAATTGAAGGTAGGCATGTTTAATCAGAAGAGTTCATTGTTTGCAGAGTTAAATGTTCCAGGGTTCGCTGCATTTGCAAGGTGTGCATACACCATGCAGTACAACACCTTGGAGGAAACACCGTCAGAAATGGAGAGAGGGAGTTGCTGGGTGAAGATGTTTGTTATGTAGCTTGTAGAATCCTGGTGGTGTTAGACTGAAATTTGGTGATGGCGGCATAGGTCGGAGATTCAAAGGTGTTCTTGATGTCTTCCTGGATTTTCTTTGACACGACTGCTTTCCTTAGTGATCACTTGGCAGCGAGGGTATAACGAGTTAAGGCATGTTGGAGTAGTGTTGGTGGTGGTGGTGCAGGATTTGAAATCGTGTCCTTCTTTCCCACAATTGAGGCAGAATTTCTTTTCCTTGATGTGGCAATCCTTGGTCGTGTGATTGTAAGAGTAACAGGTCCAGCAGGGAGAGATGTGAGAGTAGTGTTCTAATTCGATATGGCTTGGTTGAAAGTGATAGTAGATGGTTAGTCCGTCAGAGAGAGCTCGGGTAGCCATGGTGATGTCAGAAAAGGTAATTTTTGATCATGGGGGCTGCGTTTAGTATCTTGATGACGGTCTCTACTGAGGCCCAAGTATTCTATCCCTCGATAGAAGTCTTCAGGTCATCCGTGGATAGGGACGTGACGATCTTATCAAGCCGTTTCACAAAGACAGAACGTTTTGCCAGCAAGAATGGAGATGGGGACATGTTAACCTGACGGTCTTGTAGTGTCTTCATAGCCGAGTTGTCCATGAATTTGGAAGCTTCAACATCGCTAGTACAGAGACAGTGAAGGAGTCCTTCAACAAGTGTATCACTCTAAATTTGACCTGCAAGCAGGTCATTACAGCGGTAGCAAGGGCTAGTTTCGTAGTCATTCATAACTCCACCATAGGGTCTAATCTTTACACGATGCGATAGCATCATGAAAAAGTATAAGCGACGATTGTAGGCTAAAAATTACCCTCCCCGACGGGGATCGAAGGCATACTTCTTGTGTGTGAGCAGTAGTGACTGTCCTGCCAGTGGTGAGGATGTCGATGAAAGAGAGTAGAGAGGGAGCAGAGGGAAGAAAGAGACGGAATAGAGAGAAGAAAGAGGAAGCAGAGAGTATAAATAGATGGAGTAGAAGGTAGATATAAAGTAGAGAGAGAGAGAGGTGTTTCACAAGGTATCTTTCCTGAGGGAACTAGTGGACACAATATGTGTGTGTTGCTACACTTAGTGGCGACACACAGTGTGAGTGGAGACAGCAGCCTCCAGCACACCCTGTAACACCTGCTTGCACACACACTCTACGTAATTGATCGACTACATCATTATCACCTGGCTGTGGCCACGCCAAACCTTACTGCCAGTCTTCAACACTCTCTCTTTTATCTAATACACTGATTTCTTACTGACTTTCCCTTTATATTATAATATATATATATATATATATATATATATATATATATATATTATATATATATATATATATATATATTATATATATATATATATATGTGCCGAATATGTAAAATGGTCATTGCAGAACTATTTAAAATTAAGTCCTTTCTAAATTTATCTCTATACGTTTAAAGATATATATTTTTGCATAAGTTGATGTAAAATTTTATTGGTTCAATTACAAAGAATCTAGAAAATTACTACCTTTTTAACAAGAACAATTTATTTTAGCCTAACCAAACTATATATTTAGATTTGTTTAAGTATTTAATACTAAATAAAAAAGTGAAATATTTTTTTATCTTAGTTCACGCAATATTGGCGAATTTATTGCTACATAAATTTTCACTTGTCCTATTATGACAAGATGACTTGCTATTTAAGCCAAGATCGCAAGTTTGCCTATTCGCTACGAATTTTTATACTAGTATTATATATATATAATATATAAATAAATTATTTTTTTATATGTATATATAATAATTTTATATTATTATTAATTTTCACTTGGCCGATTCGCACAAGCAGGGTTGCCCGAAATAAGAAGAATCCAACTTCTGTCCTCCATCATGCTGCAGAAGGGTGCTTATACACTAAGTATTTAAACTGCAACATTAAACCCCTCCTTCATAGTGAGGCACTGTATTCCATCTCAGGATTCAAGTCCGGCCTGCGGTTTCCCTGAACCCTTCATAAATGTTACTTTGCTTCCACACCAAGCAGCCGCTCAAGTATTAAAAACCATTGTTCCTTCATCCTATCAAACACGCTCACCTGCTGCCGAAGTCCAAGCCCTCGCACACAAAACGACTTTTTAACCCCTCCCTCCAACCTTTCCTAGGCCGACCCTACCCCGCCTTCCTTCCACTAAAAGACTGATTACACTCTTGAAGTCATTCTGTTTCGCTCCATTCTCTCTACATGTCCGAACCACCTCAACAACCCTTCCTCCCGCCCTCTGGACAACGTTTTGGTAATCCGCCACCTCTACTAACTACCCAAAATGCGAATTCTCTGCATTATATTCACACCCCCACATTGCCCTCAGACATGACATCTCCACTGCTCCAGCCTTCTCCCGCTGCAAATTCACATTACAACCCATATAGACGTTGTAAAACTATACTCTCAAACATTTCCCTCTTGCTCCAGGCAAAGTTCTTTGTCTCCAAAGACTCTTAAGTGCATCCATCACCTTTCCCCTGCATACAGTTCTATAACACCTCATCTTCATAACCCATCCGCTGACACGTCACTCCCAATATCTGAATACTTTCACACTCCTCCATACTCTCTCCTCCAATCTGATATCAATCTTTCTCACCTATTCTTATCCAAAAACCCCCTTATTTTCCTGAAACACTTTTAATTTACTTCTTTTGCTACCCTACAAATAATCCTTCAAAATGTCAAATATATATATATATATATATATATATATATATATATATATATATTATATAATATATAATATATATATATTAAATATCATTAATAAACTCATGCCAGGATCAACCCGTGACACATTGTCCCGCGTCAAGAGGCCACACAATATAATACATGTCACCCTACCATCTCAGCCATCGATCCTACAAACATGAGCCTAGCGCACTAGGCTTGTTTCATGTTGCAAGGATACTCGTGGCAGATATATCCTCAAGGATTAATTCAGCCTCCTGTTTGAATACCAGCCTCCACAAGCAGTCTATACACCAACGAAACCACTATACAAGTGCTATTGAATAATTTACCATATACATTGTGTGGCCTCTTGAGGCGGGACAGTGTATCGTGGGGTCGAGTCCTGGCCTGCCGCAGTTCAAAGCCAGTTGTATCTTGTGAGATATACAACCAGTTGTGGAACATGAAGACTCACCAGTCACCAGTTGTGGAACAAGAAGACTCACCAGTCACCAGTTGTGGAACATGGTGAAGAGTCACTAGTCACCAGTTGTGGAACAAGATGAAGACTCACCAGTTGTGGAACATGAAGAAGACTCACTTGTCACCAGTTGTGCAACATGATGAAGACTCACCAGTCACCAGTTGTGGAACATGATGAAGACTCACCAGTCACCAGGTGTGGAACATCATGAAGACTCACCAGTAACCAGTTGTGGAATATGAAGAAGACTCACCAGTCACCAGTTGTGGAACATGAAGAAGACTCACCAGTCACCAGTTGTGGAACATGATGAAGATTCACCAGTCACCAGTTGTGGAACATGATAAAGACTCACCAGTCACCAGTTGTGGAACATGAAGAACACTCACCAGTCACCAGTTGTGGAACATAAAGACTCACCAGTCGCCAGTTGTGGAACATGATAAAGACTCACCAGTCACCAGTTGTGGAACATGATAAAGACTCACAAGTCACCAGTTGTGGAACATGATAAAGACTCACCAGTCACCAGTTGTGGAACATGATAAAGACTCACCAGTCACCAGTTGTGGAACATGATAAAGACTCACCCCCCAGTTGTGAACATGATAAAGTCTCACCAGTCACCAGTTGCGGAACATGAAGACTCACCAGTCACCAGTTGTGGAGCATGATAAAGACTCACCAGTCAACAGTTGTGGAACATGACAAAGACTCACCAGTCACCAGTTGTGGAGCATGATAAAGACTCACCAGTCACCAGTTGTGGAACATGAAGACTCACCAGTCACCAGTTTTGGAACATGATAAAGACTCACCAGTTGTGGAACATGATGAAGACTCACCAGTCACCAGTTGTGGAACATGATAAAGACTCACCAGTCACCAGTTGTGGAACATGATAAAGACTCACCTGTTGTGGAGCATGATAAAGACTCACCAGTCACCAGTTGTGGAACATGATAAAGACTCACCAGTCACCAGTTGTGGAACATGATAAAGACTCACCAGTCACCAGTTGTGGAACATGATAAAGACTCACCAGTCACCAGTTGTGGAACATGATAAAGACTCACCAGTCACCAGTTGTGGAACATGATAAAGACTCACCAGTCACCAGTTGTGGAACCTGATAAAGACTCACCAGTCACCAGTTGTGGAACATGATAAAGACTCACCAGTCACCAGTTGTGGAACATGATAAAGACTCACCAGTCACCAGTTGTGGAACATGAAGTCTCACCAGTCACCAGTTGTGGAACATGATAAAGACTCACTAGTCACCAGTTGTGGAACATGATAAAAAGACTCCCCAGTCACCAGTTGTGGAACATGTTAAAGACTCACCAGTCACCAATTGTGGAACATGATAAAGACTCATCAGTTACCAGTTGTGGAACATGATAAAGACTCACCAGTCACCAGTTGTGGAACTAAAGACTACATCACATGTGGAACATGATAAAGACCTCCACCAATCACCAGTTGTGGAACATGATAAAGACTCGCCAGTCACCAGTTGTGGAACATGATAAAGACTCACTAGTCACCAGTTGTGGAACATGATAAAGACTCACCAGTCACCAGTTGTGGAACATGATAAAGACTCACCAGTCACCAGTTGTGGAACATGATAAAGACTCACCAGTCACCAGTTGTGGAACATGATAAAGACTCACCAGTCCACAGTTGTGGAACATGATAAAGACTCACCAGTCACCAGTTGTGGAACATGAAGACTCACAGTCACCAGTCGTGGAACATGATAAAGACTCACCAGTCACCAGTTGTGGAACATGATAAAGACTCACCAGTCACCAGTTGTGGAAAATGAAAAAGACTCACCAGTCACCAGTTGTGGAACATGATAAAGACTCACCAGTCACCAGTTGTGGAACATGATAAAGTCTCACCATTGCATTGAACATATAAATCACCAGACACCAGTTGTGGAACATGATAAAGACTCACCAATGACAGTTTTTGGACATGAAGGCTCACCATTCCCCAGTTGTGGACATGATAAGACTCACCATCACCAGTTGTGGCGAAAGACCAGTTGTAACAGATCAAGTCACCAGCCACCAGTTGTGGAACATGATAAAGACTCACCAATCACCAGTTGTGGAACATGATAAAGACTCACCAGTCACTAGTTGTTGAACATGATAAAGACTCACCAGCCACCAGTTGTGGAACATGATAAAGACCACCAGTATAGTGTTGAACATGATAAAGACTCACAGTCACCAGTTGTGGAACATGATAAAGACTCAACAGTCTCCAGTTGTGGAACATGATCAAGGCTCACCAGCCACCAGTTGTGGAACATGATAAAGACTCACCAGTCACCAGTTGTGGAACATGATAAAGACTCACCAGTCACCAGTTGTGGAACATGATAAAGACTCACCAGTCACCAGTTGTGGAACATGATAAAGACTCACCAGTCACCAGTTGTGGAACTTGATAAAGACTCACCAGTCACCAGTTGTGGAACATGAAAAGACCACCAGTCACCAGTTGTGGAAAAAGAAAAGACTCACCAGTCACCAGTTGTGGAACATGATAAAGACTCACCAGTCACCAGTTGTGAAACATGATAAAGACTCACCAGTCACCAGTTGTGGAACATGATAAAGACTCACCAGTCACCAGTTGTGAACATGAGATAAGCCCCTTTTCACCGCAGCACCAGTTATCACCCAGCAGCACCAGTTATCACCCAGCAGCACCAGTTATCACCCAGCAGCACCAGTTACCACCCAGCAGCACCAGTTATCACCCAGTAGCACCAGTTATCACCCAGCAGCACCAATTATCACCCAGCAGCACCAGTTATCACCCACCAGCACCAGATATCACCCAGCAGCACCAGTTATCACCCAGCAGCACCAGATATCACCACGCACGACCAGTTACCACCCAGCAGCACCAGTTATCACCCAGTAGCACCAGTTATCACCCAGCAGCACCAATTATCACCCAGCAGCACCAGTTATCACCCACAGAAACCAGTTATCACCCAGCAGCCAGTTATCACCGCAGCACCAGATATCACCACGCACGACCAGTTACCACCCAGCAGCACCAGTTATCACCAGTAGCACCATTTCACCAGCGCACATTATCACCCAGCAGCACCAGTTATCACCCAGCAGCACCAGTTATCACCCAGCAGCACCAGTTATCACCCAGCAGCACCAGTTATCACCCAGCAGCACCAGTTATCACCACGCAAGTTTCACCAGCAGCACGTTTCACCCGCAGCACAGTTATCACCAGCAGCACCATTATCACCCAGCGACCAGTTATCACCAGCAGCACCATGTTATCACCCAGCAGCACCAGTATCACCCAGCAGCCCCAGTTATCCCCTCACCCAGTACCAGTTATCACCAGCAGCACCAGTTATCACCCAGCAGCACCAGTTATCACCCAGCAGCACCAGTTATCACCAGCAGCACCAGTTATCACCCAGCAGCACCAGTTAAAGACTTACACCAGCAGCACCGTTTATCACCCAGCAGCACCAGTTTATCCAGCAGACAAGATCACTAGCCCAAAAGTTATCACCCAGCAGCGCCAGTTATTCACCCAGCAGCCCCATGTTATCTCCCAGCAGCACCAGTTAATCACCCAGCAGCACCAGTTATCACCCAGCTAGCACCAGTTATCACCCAGCAGCACCAGTTATCACCAGCAGCACCAGTTATCACCCAGCAGCACCAGTTATCACCCAGCAGCACCAGTTATCACCAGCAGCACCAGTTATCACCCAGCAGCACCAGTTATCACCCAGCAGCAACCAGTTATCCCCCAGCGCACCAGTTATCACCCAGCAGCACCAGTTATCACCCATCAGCACTGTTATCACCCAGCAGCACCAGTTATCACCCAGCGACCAGTTATCACCCAGCAGCACCAGTTATCACCCAGCAGCACCGTTATCACCCAGCAGCACCAGTTATCCCCCAGCAGCACCAGTTATCACCAGCAGCACCATTTATCACCCAGCCATGTTATCACCCAGCAGCACCAGTTATCACCCAGAACCAGTTATCCCCCAGCAGCCGTTATCGAACATATCACCCAGCAGCACCAGTTATCACCCAGCAGCACCAGTTATCACCAGCAGCACCAGTTATCACCAGCAGCACCAGTTATCACCCAGCAGCACCAGTTATCACTCAGCAGCACCAGTTATCACCCAGCAGCCCCCAGTTATCACCAGCAGCACCAGTTATCACCCAGCAGCACCAGTTATCACCCAGCAGCACCAGTTATCACCCAGCAGCACCAGTTATCACCCAGCAGCACCAGTTATCACCAGCGCCCCAGTTATCACCCAGCAGCACAGATATCACCAGCAGCACCGTTATCACCCAGCAGCAACCAGTTATCACCCACAGCACCAGTTATCACCCAGCAGCACCTGTTATCACCCAGCAGCACCAGTTATCACCCAGCAGCCAGTTATCACCCAGCAGCACCTGTTATCACCCAGCAGCCCCAGTTATCACCCAGCAGCACACAGTTATCACCCAGCAGCACCAGTTATCACCCAGCAGCACCAGTTATCACCCAGCAGCACCAGTTATCACCCAGCAGCACCAGTTATCACCCAGCAGCACCTGTTATCACCCAGCAGCACCAGTTATCACCCAGCAGCACCAGTTATCACCCAGCAGCACCGTTATCACCAGCAGCACCAGTTATCACCCAGCAGCACCATTATCACCCAGCAGCACCAGTTATCACCCAGCAGCCAGTTATCACCCAGCAGCACCAGTTATCACCCAGCGCACCAGTTATCCCCCAAAGCAGCACCAGTTTATCAACCCCAGCAGCACCAGTTATCACCCACCGCAAGCGACCAGTTATCACCCACCCCAGCACCAGTTATTCACCAGCAGCACCAGTTATCACCCAGCAGCACACGTTATCCCCCAGCAGCACCAGTTATCACCCAGCGGGCACCAGTTATCACCAAGCGGCACCAGTTATCACCCAGTAGCACCAGTTTTCACCCAGCAGCACCAGTTATCACCCAGAGCACCAGTTATCACCAGCAGCACAGTTAGCACCCAGCAGCACCAGTTATCACCCAGCAGCACCATTATCACCCAGCAGCACCAGTTATCACCGCAGCACCAGTTATCACCCAGCAGCACCAGTTATCACCCAGCACCCACCAGTTATCACCCAGCAGCACCAGTTATCACCCAGCAGCACCAGTTATCACCAGCAGCACCAGTTATCACCCAGCAGCACCAGTTATCACCAGTAGCACAGTTATCACCCAGCAGCACCAGTTATCACCCAGCAGCACCAGTTATCACCCCCAGCAACCAGTTATCACCCAGCAGCACCAGTTATCACCAGCAGCACCAGTATCACCCAGCAGGACCAGTTACACCCAGCAGCACCAGTTATCACCCAGAGCACCAGTTATCACCCAGCAGCACCAGTTATCACCCAGCAGCACCAGTTATCACCCAGCAGCACCAGTTATCACCCAGCAGCACCAGTTATCACCCAGCAGCACCATTATCCCCCAGCAGCACCAGTTATCACCCAGCAGCACCAGTTATCACCCAGCAGCACCAGTTATCACCCAGCAGCACCAGTTATCACTCAGCAGCACCAGTTATCACCCAGCAGCATCAGTTATCACCCAGCAGCACCGGTTATCACCCAGCAGCACCAGTTATCACCCAGCAGCACCAATTATCACCCAGCAGCACCAGTTATCACCCAGCAGAACCATTTTATCACCCAGCAGCACCAGTTTTCCCCCAGCAGCACCAGTTATCACTCCAGCGTACCAGTTATCACCCAGCGCACCAGTTATCACCAGCAGCACCAGTTATCACCAGCAGCACCAGTTATCACCCAGCAGCACCAGTTATCACCCAGCAGCACCAGTTATCACCCAGCAGCACCAGTTATCACCCAGCAGCACCAGTTATCACCCAGCAGCACCATTTTATCACCCAGCAGCCCCAGTTATCACCCAGCCAGCACCAGTTATCACCCAGCAGCACCAGTTATCACCCAGCAGCACCAGTTATCACCCAGCAGCACCAGTTATCACCAGCAGCACCAGTTATCACCCAGCAGCACCAGTTATCACCAGCAGCACCGTTAACACCAGCAGCACAGTTTTACCCAGGCACAAGTTATCACCCAGCAGCACCAGTTATCACCCAGCAGCACCAGTTATCACCCAGCAGCACCAGTTATCACCCAGCAGCACCAGTTATCACCCAGCAGCACCAGTTATCACCCAGCAGCACCTGTTATCACCCAGCAGCACCAGTTATCACCCAGCAGCACCAGTTATCACCCAGCAGAACCAGTTATCACCCAGCAGCACCTGTTATCACCCAGCAGCCCCAGTTATCACCCAGCAGCACCAGTTATCACCCAGCAGCACCAGTTATCACCCAGCAGCACCTGTTATCACCCAGCAGCACCAGTTATCACCCAGCAGCACCAGTTTATCACCCAGCAGCACTGTTATCACCCAGCAGCACCATTTTATCACCCGCAGCACCAGTTATCACCCAGCAGAACCATTTAAATCACCCAGCAGCACCTGTTATCACCCAGCAGCCCTGTTATCACCCAGGAGCACAGTTATCACCAGCAGCACCAGTTATCACCCAGCAGCACCAGTTATCACCAGCAGCACCAGTTATCACCCAGCAGCACCAGTTATCACCAGCAGCACCAGTTATCACCAGCAGCACCAGTTATCACCCAGCAGCACCAGTTATCACCCAGCAGCACCAGTTATCACCCAGCAGCACCAGTTACACCCAGCATCACCAGTTATCACCCCAGCAGCACCTGTTATCACCCAGCAGCACCAGTTATCACCCAGCAGCACCAGTTATCACCCAGCAGCACCTGTTATCACCCAGCAGCACCAGTTATCACCCAGCAGCACCAGTTATCACCAGCAGCCCCAGTTATCACCCACCAGCACCAGTTATCACCCAGCAGCACCAGTTATCACCCAGCAGCACAAGTTATCACCCAGCAGCACCTGTTATCACCCAGCAGCACCATTTTATCACCCCAGCAGCACCAGTTATCACCCAGCAGCACCTGTTATCACCCAGCAGCACCAGTTATCACCCAGCAGCACCTGTTATCACCCAGCAGCACCAGTTATCACCCAGCAGCACCAGTTATCACCCAGCAGCACCAGTTATCACCCAGCAGCACCAGTTATCACCCAGCAGCACCAGTTATCACCCAGCAGCACCAGTTATCACCAGCAGCACCAGTTATCACCCAGCAGCACCTGTTATCACCCAGCAGCACCAGTTATCACCCAGGAGCACCAGTTATCACCCAGCAGCACCAGTTATCACCCATCAGCACCTGTTATCACCCAGCAGCACCAGTTATCACCCAGCAGCACCAGTTATCACCCAGCAGCACCAGTTATCCCCCAGCAGCACCAGTTATCACCCAGCGCACAGTTATCACCGCAGCACGTTATCACCCAGCAGAAACCAGTTATCACCCAGCAGAAACCAGTTATCACCAGCAGCACCAGTTATCACCCAGCAGCACCAGTTATCACCCAGCAGCACCAGTTTGCACCCAGCGGCACCAGTTATCACAGCGGCACCAGTTATCACCAGTAGCACCAGTTTTTCACCAGCAGCACCAGTTATCTCCCAGGAGCACAGTTATCACCAAGAGCACAGTTAGCACCAGCAGCACCGTTATCACCCAGCAGCACAGTTATCACCCAGCAGCCAGTTATCACCCAGCAGCACAGTTATCACCCAGCAGCACCAGTTATCACCCGAGGAGCAGTTACATCAGCAACACAGTTATTCAGCCAGCAGCACCAGTTTCACCCAGCAGCACCAGTTATGACCCAGCAGCACCAGTTATCACCCAGCAGCACCAGTTATAACCCAGCATCACCAGATTATCACCCAGCAGCACCAGTTATCACCCAGCAGCACCAGTTATCACCAGCAGCACCATTATCACCCAGCAGCACCAGTTATCACCCAGCAGCACCAGTTATCCCCCAGCAGCACCAGTTATCACCAGCAGCACCAATTTATCACCCAGCAGCACAGTTATCACCCAGCAGCACCAGTTATCACCCAGCAGCACCAGTTATCACCCAGCAGCACCAGTTATCACCAGCAGCACCAGTTATCACCCAGCAGCACCAGTTATCACCCAGCGACCAGTTAGCACCCAGCAGCACAGTTATCACCCAGTAGCACCAGTTATCACCCAGCAGCATCAGTTATCACCCAGCAGCACCATTATCACCCAGCAGCACCAGTTATCACCAGCAGCACCAGTTATCACCCAGCAGCACCAGTTATCACCCAGCAGCACCAGTTATCACCCAGCAGCACAGTTATCACCCAGCAGCACCATTATCACCCAGCCACCAGTTATCACCCAGCAGCACCAGTTATCACCCAGCAGCACCAGTTATCACCCAGCAGCACCAGTTATCACCCAGCAGCACCAGTTTATCACCCACCCAGCACCAGTTATCACCAGCAGCACCAGTTATCACCCAGCAGCACCAGTTATCACCACAGCCACCAGTTATCACCCAGCAGCACCAGTTATCACCCAGCAGTACCAGTTATCACCCAGCAGCACCAGTTATCCCCCAGCAGCACCAGTTATCACCAGCAGCACCAGTTATCATCCCAGCCGCACCAGTTTATCACCCAGCAGCACCAGTTATCACCCAACAGCACCAGTTATCACCCCAGCCGCACCAGTTATCACCCAGCAGCACCAGTTATCACCCAGCAGCACCAGTTATCACCTAGCAGCACCAGTTATCACCCAGCAGCACCAGTTATCCCCCAGCAGCACCAGTTATCACCCAGCAGACCAGTTATCACCCAGCCGCATCAGTTATCACCCAGCAGCACAAGTTATCACCCAGCCGCACCAGTTATCACCCAGCAGCACCAGTTATCACCCAGCAGCACCAGTTATCACCCAGCAGCACCAGTTATAACCCAGCATCACCAGTTATCACCCAGCAGCACCAGTTATCACCCAGCAGCACCAGTTATCACCCAGCAGCACCAGTTATCACCCAGCAGCACCAGTTATCACCCAGCAGCACCAGTTATCACCCAGCAGCACCAGTTATCACCCAGCAGCACCAGTTATTACCCAGCAGCACCAGTTATCACCCAGCAGCACTAGTTATCACCCAGCAGCACCAGTTATCACGCAGCAGCACCAGTTATCACCCAGCAGCACCAGTTATCACCCAGCAGCACCAGTTATCACACAGCAGCACCAGTTAGCACCCAGCGGCACCAGTTATCACTAAGCGGCACCAGTTATCACCCAGTAGCACCAGTTTTCACCCAGCAGCACCAGTTATCTCCCAGGAGCACCAGTTATCACCCAGCAGCACCAGTTAGCACCCAGCAGCACCAGTTATCACCCAGCAGCACCAGTTATCACCCAGCAGCACCAGTTATCACCCAGCAGCACCAGTTATCACCCAGCAGCACCAGTTATCACCCAGCAGCACCAGTTATCACCCAGCAGCAGCAGTTATCACCCAGCAACACCAGTTATCAGCCAGCAGCACCAGTTATCACCCAGCAGCACCAGTTATCACCCAGCAGCACCAGTTATCACCCAGCAGCACCAGTTATAACCCAGCATCACCAGTTATCACCAGCAGCACCAGTTATCACACGCAGCACATTTCACCCAGCAGCACCAGTTATCCCCCAGCAGCCCCAGTTATCACCAGCAGCACCATTATCACCCAGCAGCACCAGTTATCACCCAGCAGCACCAATTATCACCCAGCAGCACCAGTTATCACCCAGCAGCACCAGTTATCACCCAGCAGCACCAGTTATCACCCAGCAGCACCAGTTACCCACCAGCAGCACCAGTTATCACCCAGCAGCACCAGTTATCACCCAGCAGCACCAGTTATCACCCAGCAGCACCAGTTATCACCCAGCAGCACCAGTTATCACCCAGCAGCACCAGTTATCACCCAGCAGCATCAGTTATCACCCAGCAGCACCAATTATCACCCAGCAGCACCAGTTATCACCCAGCAGCACCAGTTATCACCCAGCAGCACCAGTTATCACCCAGCAGCACCAGTTATCACCCAGCAGCAACAGTTATCACCCAGCAGCACCAGTTATCACCCAGCAGCACCAGTTTCACCCGCAGCACCATTATCCCCCAGCAGCACCAGTTATCACCCAGCAGCACCAGTTATCACCCAGCAGCACCAGTTATCACGCAGCAGCACCAGTTATCACCCAGCAGCACCAGTTATCACCCAGCAGCACCAGTTATCACCCAGCAGCACCAGTTATCACCCAGCAGTACCAGTTATCACCCAGCAGCACCAGTTATCACCCAGCAGCACCAGTTATCACCCAGCAGCACCAGTTATCACCCAGCAGCACCAGTTATCACCCAGCAGCACCATTTATCACCCAGCAGCACCAGTTATCACCCAGCAGCACCAGTTATCACCCAGCAGCACCAGTTATCACCCAGCAGCACCAGTTATCACCTAGCAGCACCAGTTATCACCCAGCAGCACCAGTTATCACCCAGCAGCACCAGTTATCACCTAGCAGCACCAGTTATCACCCAGCAGCACCAGTTATCACCCAGCAGCACCAGTTATCACCCAGCAGCACCAGTTATCACCTAGCAGCACAGTTATCACCAGCAGCACCAGTTATCACCCAGCAGCACCAGTTATCACCCAGCAGCACCAGTTATCACCCAGCCGCACCAGTTATCACCCAGCAGCACAAGTTATCACCCAGCCGCACCAGTTATCACCCAGCAGCACCAGTTATCACCCAGCAGCACCAGTTATCACCCAGCAGCACCAGTTATCACCCAGCATCACCAGTTATCACCCAGCAGCACCAGTTATCACCCAGCAGCACCATTTATCACCCAGCAGCACCAGTTATTCACCCAGCAGCACCAGTTTACACCCAGCAGCACCAGTTATCACCCAGCAGCACCAGTTATCACCCAGCAGCACCAGTTATTAACCCAGCAGCACCAGTTATCACCCAGCACTAGTTATCACCCAGCAGCACCAGTTATCACCCAGCAGCACCAGTTATCACCCAGCAGCACCAGTTATCACCCAGCAGCACAGTTATCACCACAGCAGCACCAGTTAGCACCCAGCGGCACCAGTTATCACTAAGCGGCACAGTTATCACCCAGTAGCACCAGTTTTCACCCAGCAGCACCAGTTATCTCCCGGGAGCACCAGTTATCACCCAGCAGCACAGTTGCACCCGCAGCACCAGTTATCACCCAGCAGCACCAGTTTCACCCAGCACACCAGTTATCACCCAGCAGCACCAGTTATCACCCAGCAGCACCAGTTATCACCCAGCAGCACCAGTTTTTCACCCAGCAGCAGCAGTTATCACCCAGCAACACCAGTTATCAGCCAGCAGCACCAGTTATCACCCAGCAGCACCATTTTATCACCCAGCAGCACCAGTTATCCCCCAGCAGCACCAGTTATAACCCAGCATCACCAGTTATCACCCAGCAGCACAGTTATCACACAGCAGCACCAGTTATCACCCAGCAGCACCAGTTATCACCCAGCAGCACCAGTTATCACCCAGCAGCACCAGTTATCACCCAGCACCCAGTTATCACCCAGCAGCACCAATTATCACCCAGCAGCACCATTATCACCCAGCAGCACCAGTTATCACCAGCAGCACCAGTTATCACCCAGTAGCACAGTTATCACCCAGCAGCACCAGTTATCACCCAGCAGCACCAGTTATCACCCAGCAGCCCAGTTATCACCAGCAGCACCAGTTAGCACCCAGCAGCACCAGTTATCACCCAGCATCACCAGTTATCACCCAGCAGCATCAGTTATCACCCAGCAGCACCATTATCACCCAGCAGCACCAGTTATCACCCAGCAGCACCAGTTATCACCCAGCAGCACCAGTTATCACCAGCAGCACCAGTTATCACCCAGCAGCAACAGTTTATCCCCCAGCAGCACCAGTTATCACCCAGCAGCACCAGTTATCACCCAGCAGCACCAGTTATCACCCAGCAGCACCAGTTATCACCCAGCAGCACCAGTTATCACCCAGCAGCACCAGTTATCACCCAGCAGCACCAGTTATCACCCAGCAGCACCATTATCACCCAGCAGCACCAGTTATCACCCAGCAGCACCATTATCACCCAGCAGTACCAGTTATCACCCAGCAGCACCAGTTATCACCCAGCAGCACCAGTTATCACCCAGCAGCACCAGTTATCACTCAGCCGCACCAGTTATCACCCAGCAGCACCAGTTATCACCCAACAGCACCAGTTATCACTCAGCCGCACCAGTTATCACCCAGCAGCACCAGTTATCACCCAGCAGCACCAGTTATCACCTAGCAGCACCAGTTATCACCCAGCAGCACCAGTTATCACCCAGCAGCACCAGTTATCACCCAGCAGCACCAGTTATCACCCAGCCGCACCAGTTATCACCCAGCAGCACCAGTTATCACCCAGCCGCACCAGTTATCACCCAGCAGCACCAGTTATCACCCAGCAGCACCAGTTATCACCCAGCATCACCAGTTATCACCCAGCAGCACCAGTTATCACCCAGCAGCACCAGTTATCACCCAGCAGCACCAGTTATCACCCAGCAGCACCATTTATCACCCAGCAGCACCATTATCACCCAGCAGCACCAGTTATCACCCAGCAGCACCAGTTATTACCCAGCAGCACCAGTTATCACCCAGCAGCACCAGTTATCACCCAGCAGCACCAGTTATCACCCAGCAGCACCAGTTATCACTCAGCCGCACCAGTTATCACCCAGCAGCACCAGTTATCACCCAGCAGCACCAGTTATCACCCAGCAGCACCAGTTATCACCCAGCAGCACCAGTTATCACCCAGCATCACCAGTTATCACCCAGCAGCACCAGTTATCACCCAGCAGCACCAGTTATCACCCAGCAGCACCAGTTATCACCCAGCAGCACCAGTTATCACCCAGCAGCACCAGTTATCACCCAGCATCACCAGTTATCACCCAGCAGCACCAGTTATCACCCAGCAGCACCAGTTATCACCCACAGCACCAGTTATCACCCAGCAGCACCAGTTTTCACCAGCAGCACCAGTTATCCCCCAGCAGCACCAGTTATCACCCAGCAGCACCAGTTATCACCCAGCAGCACCAGTTATCACCAGCAGCACCAGTTATCACCCAGCAGCACCAGTTATCACCCAGCATCACCAGTTATCACCCAGCATCACCAGTTATCACCCAGCAGCACCAGTTATCACCCAGCAGCACCAGTTATCACCCAGCAGCACCAGTTATCACCCAGCAGCACCAGTTATCACCCAGCAGCACCAGTTATCACCCCATCACCAGTTATCACCCAGCATCACCAGTTATCACCCAGCAGCACCAGTCATCACCAGCAGCACCAGTTATCACCCAGCAGCACCAGTTATCACCCGCAGCACCAGTTATCACCCAGCAGCACCAGTTATCACCCAGCAGCACCAGTTATCACCAGCAGCACCAGTTATCACCCAGCAGCACCAGTTATCACCAGCAGCCCCATTATCACCCAGCAGCCCAGTTATCACCCAGCAGCACCAGTTATCACCCAGCAGCACCAGTTATCACCCAGCAGCACCAGATATCACCCAGCAGCACCAGTAATCACACCAGCAGCACCAGTTATCACCAGCAGCACCAGTTATCACCCAGCAGCACCAGTTATCACCCAGCAGCACCAGTTATCACCCAGCAGCACCAGTTATCACCCAGCAGCACCAGTTATCACCCAGCAGCACCAGTTATCACCCAGCAGCACCAGTTATCACCCAGCAGCACCAGTTATCACCCAGCAGCACCAGTTATCACCCAGCAGCACCAGTTATCACCCAGCAGCACCAGTTATCACCCAGCAGCACCAGTTATCACCCAGCAGCACCTGTTATCACCCAGCAGCACCAGTTATCACCCAGCAGCACCAGTTATCAACCGCAGTCGACATTGTTATTCACCATGCAATATGACCAGTTATTGCAATCGTGAACCATTGCAATGTGAATTCATGTGATACTCAGCAATGTGATATGCAATGGAAATTGCAATGTTAATATTGCAATGTGTTATACTTCGCAGACTTATGGCAAGAGCACATGTTATACACAACACCAGTTAACGCAAATTGTCAATTAACAAGCAGTCTTTATATGTATATTTCAATGAATATTATATCTATATAATATCAATGTATAAAGTGTAATTGAAATTTTATATGATTGAATATTGCAATGTGAATATTGCAAATGTGAATATTGCAATGTGATATTTGCTTATGTGAAAGCAATGTGAATATTCATGTGAATATATCAAGTGTGCTATTGCACGAATATGCATGTAATATTGCAATGGAATATTGAATGTGAATATGAGTGTATATTAGCTATGTAATATTTATGAATGTATTTGCAAGTTAATGCAATGTATATTGAGTATATGCAATGAATATGCAATTGATATATTGCATGTGATTTGCTTGTTATATTCGGCAGAGGAGTTGTTATTTAAACAAAATGCAAGTTTTCCCATAAGGCTATCGATCATTTATGATGATAGTTATAAGATAATTTAGTATCTATATAGCCTTAATGATGTTCATGTATATCAGATTATTATATTATTTAAGATATATACATGAAGTGCCGATAGTGCATTGTATATGTATGTCATGATGCAACACGGATGGGATCACATGAAGAACTGCACTGTACAGTAGTTATCGTCCATAAAGGGAAGTGTTAATGAGAGGATCTTGAGGTAATCAGTATAGCCAATGATTGTGCAGTCTATCAGGATGCACTGATGCTGGCAGTGGGGTATCAGGATGCCAGTGATGCTGCAGTGTATCCGGATCCAGTGATGCCCAGTGTAAGGTCTGCAAGGTTGCAGTGTAGTTCTGGTATCATGGATGCCATGATGCTGCAGTTTATCAGGATGCCATGATGCTGCAGTGTATCAGGATGCCATGATGCTGCAGTGTATCAGGATGCCATGATGCTGCAGTGTATCAGGATGCCATGATGCTGCATGTATCAGGATGCCATGATGCTGCAGTTCAGGATCATATGCTCAGTATCAGGATGCCATGATGCTGCAGTGTATCAGGATGCCATGATGCTGCAGTGTATCAGGATGCCATGATGCTGCAGTGTATTCAGATGCCATGATGCTGCAGTGTATCAGGATGCCATGATGCTGCAGTGTATCAGGATGCCATGATGCTGCAGTGTATCAGGATGCCATGATGCTGCAGTGTATCAGGATGCCATGATGCTGCAGTGTATCAGGATGCCATGATGCTGCAGTGTATCAGGATGCCATGATGCTGCAGTGTATCAGATGCCATGATGCTGCAGTGTATCAGGATGCCATGATGCTGCATGTTCAGGATGCCATGATGCTGCAGTGTATCAGGATGCCATGATGCTGCAGTGTATCAGGATGCCATGATGCTGCAGTGTATCGGATGCCATGATGCTGCAGTGTATCAGGATGCCATGATGCTGCAGTGTATCAGGATGCCATGATGCTGCAGTGTATCAGGATGCCATGATGCTGCAGTGTATCAGGATGCCATGATGCTGCAGTGTATCAGGATGCCATGATTGCTGCAGTGTATCAGGATGCCATGATGCTGCAGTGTATCAGGATGCCATGATGCTGCAGTGTATCAGGATGCCATGATGCTGCAGTGTATCAGGATGCCATGATGCTGCAGTGTATCAGGATGCCATGATGCTGCAGTGTATCAGGATGCCATGATGCTGCAGTGTATCAGGATGCCATGATGCTGCAGTGTATCAGGATGCCATGATGCTGCAGTGTATCAGGATGCCATGATGCTGCAGTGTATCAGGATGCCATGATGCTGCAGTGTATCAGGATGCCATGATGCTGCAGTGTATCAGGATGCCATGATGCTGCAGTGTATCAGGATGCCATGATGCTGCAGTGTATCAGGATGCCATGATGCTGCAGTGTATCAGGATGCCATGATGCTGCAGTGTATCAGGATGCCATGATGCTGCAGTGTATCAGGATGCCATGATGCTGCAGTGTATTAGGATGCCATGATGCTGCAGTGTATCAGGATGCCATGATGCTGCAGTGTATCAGCATGCCATGATGCTGCAGTGTATCAGGATGCCATGATGCTGCAGTGTATCAGGATGCCATGATGCTGCAGTGTATCAGGATGCCATGATGCTGCAGTGTATCAGGATGCCATGATGCTGCAGTGTATCAGGATGCCATGATGCTGCAGTGTATCAGGATGCCATGATGCTGCAGTGTATCAGGATGCCATGATGCTGCAGTGTATCAGGATGCCATGATGCTGCAGTGTATCAGGATGCCATGATGCTGCAGTGTATCAGGATGCCATGATGCTGCAGTGTATCAGGATGCCATGATGCTGCACTGTATCAGGATGCCATGATGCTGCAGTGTATCAGGATGCCATGATGCTGCAGTGTATCAGGATGCCATGATGCTGCAGTGTAATCAGGATGCCATGATGCTGCAGTGTATCAGGATGCCATGATGCTGCAGTGTATCAGGATGCCATGATGCTGCAGTGTATCAGGATGCCATGATGCTGCAGTGTATCAGGATGCCATGATGCTGCAGTGTATCAGGATGCCATGATGCTGCAGTGTATCAGGATGCCATGATGCTGCAGTGTATCAGGATGCCATGATGCTGCAGTGTATCAGGATGCCATGATGCTGCAGTGTATCAGGATGCCATGATGCTGCAGTGTATCAGGATGCATGATGCTGCAGTGTATCAGGATGCCATGATGCTGCAGTGTATCAGGATGCCATGATGCTGCAGTTTATCAGGATGCCATGATGCTGCAGTGTATCAGGATGCCATGATGCTGCAGTGTATCAGGATGCCATGATGCGCAGTGTATCAGGATGCCATGATGCTGCAGTGTATCAACAAGCTGCAGTGTATCATGATGCCATATGCACAGTGTATCAGGATGCCATGATGCTGCAGTGTATCAGGATGCCATGATGCTGCAGTGTATCAGGATGCCATGATGCTGCAGTGTATCAGGATGCCATGATGCTGCAGTGTACAGGATGCATGATGCTGCAGTGTATCAGGATGCCATGATGCTGCAGTGTATCAGGATGCCATGATGCTGCAGTGTATCAGGATGCCATGATGCTGCAGTGTATCAGCATGCCATGATGCTGCAGTGTATCAGGAGGCCATGATGCTGCAGTGTATCAGGAGGCCATGATGCTGCAGTGTATCAGGATGCCATGATGCTGCAGTGTATCAGGATGCCATGATGCTGCAGTGTATCAGGATGCCATGATGCTGCAGTGTATCAGGATGCCATGATGCTGCAGTGTATCAGGATGCCATGATGCTGCAGTGTATCAGGATGCCATGATGCTGCAGTTTATCAGGATGCCATGATGCTGCAGTGTATCAGGATGCCATGATGCTGCAGTGTATTCAGGATGCCATGATGCCGCAGTGTATCAGGATGCCATGATGCTGCAGTGTATCAGGATGCCATGATGCTGCAGTGTATCAGGATGCCATGATGCTGCAGTGTATCAGGATGCCATGATGCTGCAGTGTATCAGGATGCCATGATGCTGCAGTGTATCAGGATGCCATGATGCTGCAGTGTATCAGGATGCCATGATGCTGCAGTGTATCAGGATGCCATGATGCTGCAGTGTATCAGGATGCCATGATGCTGCAGTGTATCAGGATGCCATGATGCTGCAGTGTATCAGGATGCCATGATGCTGCAGTGTATCAGATGCCATGATGCTGCAGTGTATCAGGAGGCCATGATGCTGCAGTGTATCAGGAGGCCATGATGCTGCAGTGTATCAGGATGCCATGATGCTGCAGTGTATCAGGATGCCATGATGCTGCAGTGTATCAGGATGCCATGATGCTGCAGTGTATCAGGATGCCATGATGCTGCAGTGTATCAGGATGCCATGATGCTGCAGTGTATCAGGATGCCATGATGCTGCAGTGTATCAGGATGCCATGATGCTGCAGTGTATCAGGATGCCATGATGCTGCAGTGTATCAGGATGCCATGATGCTGCAGTGTATCAGGATGCCATGATGCTGCAGTGTATCAGGATGCCATGATGCTGCAGTGTATCAGGATGCCATGATGCTGCAGTGTATCAGGATGCCATGATGCTGCAGTGTATCAGGATGCCATGATGCTGCAGTGTATCAGGATGCCATGATGCTGCAGTGTATCAGGATGCCATGATGCTGCAGTGTATCAGGATGCCATGATGCTGCAGTGTATCAGGATGCCATGATGCTGCAGTGTATCAGGATGCCATGATGCTGCAGTGTATCAGGATGCCATGATGCTGCAGTTTATCAGGATGCCATGATGCTGCAGTGTATCAGGATGCCATGATGCTGCAGTGTATCAGGATGCCATGATGCTGCAGTGTATCAGGGATGCCATGATGCTGCAGTGTATCAGGATGCCATGATGCTGCAGTGAAATCAGGATGCCATGATGCTGCAGTGTATCAGGATGCCATGATGCTGCAGTGTATCAGGATGCCATGATGCTGCAGTGTATCAGGATGACATGATGCTGCAGTGTATCAGGATGCCATGATGCTGCAGTGTATCAGGATGCCATGATGCTGCAGTTTATCAGGATGCCATGATGCTGCAGTGTATCAGGATGCCATGATGCTGCAGTGTATCAGGATGCCATGATGCTGCAGTGTATCAGGATGCCATGATGCTGCAGTGTATCAGGATGCCATGATGCTGCAGTGTATCAGGATGCCATGATGCTGCAGTGTATCAGGATGCCATGATGCTGCAGTGTATCAGGATG
>NC_069442.1:497988-511098 GCF_026875155.1 Cherax quadricarinatus
ATTACCTTTGTACCTAGTTCAGCTATCAAAACTTTGGGGGCCCAGTCCCTGGACCCATTACGTACCTCTGTAATCTGTAAATACCTTTGTAACTTGTCATGATTGTGACCAGACTTACCTGGAGTTCATTACCTTTGTAAATTGTGAGTTCATTACCTTTGTAAATTGTGAGTTCATTACATTTGTAAATTGTGAGTTCATTACCTCTGTAACTTGCTCAGCTATCAAAACTTTGGAGTCCAGTCCCTGGACCAATTATGTACCTCTGTAATCTTTTGACTACCGCCCACAGGATGGGTATGGGGTGCATAATAAACATATTAAACTAAAACTGAATCAGTGAACATACCTACAAGAGTGTAACAGCTTTCAAGAGTGCGAACAATGTGATAAGATCAAGAATTTTACAATTTAAATTTGAATGAATGGTGAGTGAGGGAGGGTAGCAGTCAGCTATCAGGCTGCTGGCCGCAGTGTTGACACAAAATATCCGAACAGGCGTTGGTAATTAACTCGCTGGTGTATAGTAAGGTCTGGAGTGTGGCGGAGGTGTTCCCTTTGAGGGTGCAGGATATACAGGAAATACAGAGGAGGGTGTTGAGGTTTGTGTGGGGGTTTGGGAGGGCCTGGTTGTCCAAGGAGGTGGTCATGACGGAGGTGAAACGGGGTGGACTAGGTTTGTTGGCCTTAGGGCCTAGGGTAATGGCATTATATATTAAGCAGAGGTATCTAAGGGTGGGGGGGGCGAGGGGTGTTAGGGTGGATAGGGTGATGAGGGATGCTAGAAACTGGTGGTGTGGCAGGGACTTGAGAAAGTGTGAAGATGTAATAAGATTCTTGTTGACAGTGAGGCAGGTTAAAAGTTTGAAGGTAAACACAGTGGTGAGTGTGGTGTGGGGAAGGGGCGTATTGCAGGGGGTCGCAGTATACCCCATGTATAACTGGAGGGTCATATGGGGGGAGTTCAGGAAGCTAAGGATACCAGCAAGAGTCAGGGAGATGGTATACCGTTTTCTCATGGGTGTGGTGGCATCTAAGCAAGTGTTGCATAAAATGGGGTTGGTGAGAGAGGTAACATGTTTATTCTGTGGGGAGGAGGAAACTGCCTATCATGTGGTATATTTTTGTTCATCTTTGGGCGTGGTGAGAGTCTGGATGGCGGGAGTTATTAGGTTGTTGGGGGGGGGGGGAGTTGGTCTTTTCTTAGATCTTTGTCGATGGATGTTAGTGGGGTAGCAAGTGAAGTGGGCAGGGCTTTGATGTATGTTATGGCAGATTATTTGCATGTTTCTTGGGGAATGAGGCAGATTAAAGGGCAATTGAGGATAAAAGCGTTAGCAGCAAGGTTCTTTAGGACAAGGTGTAGGAATAGATTAATATATGGGGGGAGATGGGAATCAAGTTTTTCGGTAGGTTATCGTAATCTCTCTATAGCACAACTTCTCAGGGAACAGGGGGGGGGGCAAGGGACGGGTTCTCCTTTAATGTGAGGGGGGGGGGTGAAAGGTTGTGCTATTTGTGTGGAAGGGGAGGAGAGAGTGAGCTAGTGAGAGCAAAATTCGTGAAACGGGGTTATGTTCTGGGGGGTTTTTATTTTATTTTTTGCGTTAAAAGTACCATGGTTTCTTTCCCAGAAACAATAGAACTTTAACTTTTTCCCAATTTTTTGGGTTTGGGTATATTTATTACACTCCTGTCAAGGAAGGGGGTACGCGGTTATGTGTTTTATGTCATGCATTTCTGAACATTAAAACAATGATAAAAACCATTGATTTATAGTAATTCTTTTTTTTTAATATGAGAGGGTGTTAAAAAAAAAAATTTAAAAAAAGGGAAAAACACTGTAGGTCAAGTGCACGTTTTTTTTTGGAAAGGGATGCTTGTATTTTTGTATTTTTAAAACCCTGCAGCTCCCAAGAAATTTCCTTTAAAGCTGTTATCCTTATAGAAAAAGGATTGTACAAATTTTACCCACTTTCATGTAGTGAATATTATTTTAAAGGGAGGGATATTTTTGTGTTCAGACAGGGAGATTAGGATTTTTATGGCCAGTCTTTAAACAAGTTTGATCTTAAGTTAGGATTTAGTTGTTGTAGGGGTTTGTCCCTGTTATAGTTTTTTTCATTGGGGGGGTTTTTCTTGCCCCTTTCTTGATTTGGGGAGAACCAATTTGACATTGATAATGTGATAATTTTTGTCATTGTCCTCTTCGTTTCCCGGGGCCCCGAGTGGACGTGCTGCGCAAAAGCTCTGTTTGAGTTTGTTCTTGCGCATTTTCCCAGGCGGGCGCTTTTAGCTCCTGACTCTTTTTGATTGCGCGCAGTTTTCCTCAGTGCACTCACAATGGGGAAGGTGCACGTGGGGCGGTAAAACACCGTCTGCTTCAATTAGTAACAGGCTCGTTAAAACAATAGAATAAAACATTTTAATGTTACTGCGATACTCCGAAATCATATGGTATCAATATAAAGATCTTTATGGTGTCTCCTTGAACGGAATTTCGAGGTTTTTTTGTAAAAATTCAGAAAAATTTTGAAATTACGAAAAACAGGGTTCCCACATATCAGGATGTGATAAAAACCGTTTAACCCTGGTGTCATGTTCGCCTTCACGACGTCTCCCGTTTTTACACCTGGCCCCCAAGGCCCCCCCCGCCCCTTTCCCCTTTTTGGGGGGGCGGAAGCGAATTTTGGGGAAAATTGTTTTTGGGCGGGCTATGGCAGGTTCTTGGGGGGCAACTAGGGGACGGGGGCAGGGATGGGCCTTTTGTTGGTAGGGCTGGAGGGGTTTTTCTCCCTAAAAGGGGGTCCCTAAAGCACCCTATTCCGTCTTTATTGGGGTTTAGGGGAGGCCCTTTCGAACGAAAGTTTTACTTTTACGTTTCAGGACAAAGGGATGTGCAGGCTTTGTGGGATGTATGACCATATGGCGGGGGCAATGCCCTACAAGAGTGATAAAACGTTTGAAGTAAGGCGGTTTGTTTTTTCAACGGAGCAGCGATCTTTGCTGCTTGCCAACAAAAAACCCTTATTGCCCGTAAATCGGGGAGGTGAGGAGGTAGAGGGGAGGTTGAAAAAATCGCCGAAAATGTCTAACCCCCCCTGGTGCAGTGGGGGGAAAGTGGGGCGTGGTATCGGCGACGACAGGGGAAAGCCCTCGTTCTTTACTCGGGGATGGGGTGGAGCAATCTATTAAGAATTTTCTAAAATTTTTTTAATGGTGCTTCCACATTGAGGGGCTTCCGGTTTTTTGAGGTGTAAAGTGTAAAAGGAGGGAGGACGGGGCACCCGCCCGGGCATATTGCTGAACATCAGGTTGTGGTCGGGGGAATTTTCTTAGAAACAAAGGTTCTGAAGATGAGAGGGGGAAAATGGCCGCGTTCTCTTTAAGAGAGTGGGGGGGTGTTATTGATTCAGTGTTTTTGGACACCGGGGAAAACGGTCGGGGAAAAAAGGGCATGTTGCGATGGGGACCCGTAGAGACAAGGGGGAAAAAATTTTACAGTGTTCAGCAGTAAAAGGGAACGACACGGGGGGGGGGGGGAAAGAAGGGGAAAGGTTATACTACGAAAGGGAAACCAAAAAATTGCCAAGGTACCCAAAAGGGAAAAACCTCCAATAAAACGTTAAAAGTGTTTACTTTAAATATAAATGGTTACGTCTTTGAAAAACGTAAGAAAAGGAGGTTTTTTTAAAAAAATTATGTCCCAAATGTTGTATTTTTTAAAAGGGCCCAAAATTTTAAAATATTTAGGTTTTTTTAATTTTTTTTTTCCTAATTATATTTTTTTTCAGGGGCTTTTTAAAAGACTAAAAAGGTTTGGGATTGTAGCGTGTTAGTTAAGAGGCTAGCCCGTTTTCTTTGCAAAAATATGAGGTGGAGAAAAGAAGGGGGGGTTGATGGGGTTTTTGGGGTGGGGAAAGGGGGGCCTTTTCCGGGGGGTTTTGTAGGGAAACCCCGGCGGAAGGTAAAACATGCGTTTTAAAAAATGTGTTTTTTGGGGCCCGTGTTTAGTGCCTTTTAAGATCACTCCCAAGTCGTCACGATTTTTTGGGGGTGATTGGAATTGCATTGATCTTTCGCAAAGGAGTCAAAACCCCGAGAGGGAGGGGTTTTTTTTTTCAGGATTTTTTTTAGGGGACCTTTTCCCGGAAAGGGGTTTAATGTTAGGGGATGTGGGGGGGGGGGATGAGGTGGGGGGGGGTTCATGATACTTTCGTTAGAAGGGAGTAGGGGTAAGACTGGATCGCTTTTAAGTTTCTAGGGTGTCAGCGTAGGGTGACGTGTGTAAATGTAGTTTTACGATCCAGAGGGTTTATGGTGGATGTTGAGGGGTGGGAAATTCCCGGGGGTTTAGAGGTTTCTGGAAGTTGAAGGGGGTTTTAATGAAAAAAAGGGGGGTGGGGGAAAGATTTTGTGAGTGCTTGGAGAGGATGGGGGGCCCTAAAAGGGCCCATGGGGGGGAATTTGATATAGTCGAATGGGGGGTTTACTGTCGGGAAAGGTTTAAAGGTGGGGAAAATTTTTATCAGCAGAAAGGGAAAAAAGAAGACAAGAGAAGGCAGTATGGGCTCTTGAACTATCTTGAAAATCAACCCCCAAGAAAGTTATACAAGGGTTTGGGGGGGTGTACCGGTGGTTGAAATTGAAAAAAATTTTAAAAAGCTTAATTAGAGACATTCCAATCGTATTTTTTATGCGGCGCGGGAAAAAGCAAGGGAATTTTAATGAGGTTTTATGGGGCGACCGTCCTTCGGCCCTTTTTTTCTTGCCCAGAAAAGGGGGAGAGTCGTAAGGCGCAGAATTTAAAGGGATTTTGAGGTTCAGGGGTCTTTGGGGGGACTTTGTAGGGGGCAAAGGTTTTTCGGTCAAAGGAGGCTATGAATACCCTTTTTAGACGTTGGGGATGGGAAATTTCAAAACAAAAAATGCTGGGAAATTTTTAAGGGGGGGCTGGGGGAAATGGTGAAAATGTACGTTTTTAATCTAGAGTTTTTCCCTGGACAGGTTGGTTTGAATGGACCTATAAGGGGAAGAAGAGATTAGGTTTGGGTGTGGGGGGGTTTTTGGGGGGTGTAGGGGAAATCGCCGGGGGGTTTAAGGAATCCCTTGTGATTTTTACCAAAGGGCAATTGGGGTTTTATTCGCGAATTTTTTTTTTTGGTTTATATTATTTAATGCCCTGAAAAAAAGTGGGATTTGGGACAGCAAAAAAAGAAAGGGGGGGTTGTTCTAGTTCCCCAAAAAAAAATCGGGAATTTTTTATAATTTAAATTTTAAAGGGGAATTTCATTAATGTTTGGCGGGCTATAAAATATTTGCGAAATTGTTTGGAAATAGGATAAAAGGGTTTTTTGGGGGAGTTCTGGAAAGAGGGGCAATATGGGGTGCCAGGGCGATCTGTGTGTTGGGGACAAGGAATTATTGCAGGTTCATTGAGGGGAAAACGGGGAGGGGTAAAAGGGTGGGGAAAATTGCTTTAGATTGGCCCGCTGCTACGATTTTTTTGGGGGAAAATGGGATTTGGAAGTTTTATGCAGTGGCAAGGGTTTTGGGGAAAAGGGAAATTTTTTAGTTTTGGGGACAGGTTTTGACGGGCAGGTACGTTTAAAGGGGGAGGAAACGGTTTGAGGGTTGGGAAAAAATTGTTTTGGATGCTTGGGGGGTTGCGGCAGGGGTGTCCCTTTAAACCAAATTTTTTTTCGTTGATTAGGGGCCCGTTTTTTTTGAGCCATGAGAGGGATTGTACGAAAAGGGGTGACAAAACAAGGTTGGGTGGGGGTTTCAATCAGGAAATTTTTTTTTAGGTTACGGGGGACACACTTCGGTTTTATTTCGTTTGGGGCCAAGGTTTTAGGAAAAAAGTGAGGGGAAATTGGGGGAAAAGTTTCGGGGGGGAAAACAAAAAAAAACCCGGGGTTTACGGTTTTTTAAGGAAAAATCAATTTCTTATGGGGGTTTGGGGGGTTGTGGGGGGGGGTGGTATTAGGGCCCCCGGGGAAAGGGTGGCCCTTTTGTAAAACAAATTAAGGGTTTGGGGTTTTTGCATTTAAGGGTAACATACAGGATGCGAGGGAAAAGGGGGGAATTCAAGTTTAGGCTTTTAAAAGGGGGTTTTTTGGTCGTTTAACAGGTTTGGGGAAAAGGGGGCCCTTTTCTTTAAAATCAGCGCGCAAATTGTGGTGAAAGTGATTTTGTTCAGTTAAAATTGTGGCATGTGGATGTATTTATCCGTTACATCCCCTATGATGAAAAGCGTTTGGGTTTAAAGCGGTTTATAGGGGGTATATTTGGGGCTCAGGTTTAAATTTTGGGTTGGGTTAAAAGAAAGGGGTGTGGGGCGCTTCCTTTTGGGTTTGGGGGGGCCTGGGGGTAATGAATCTGGGATTTAAAAGAATGTTTGGAATGTATGTTTAAAAAAATAGTACTTGAGGAGGGTAAAAAGGTGGCACGGGTTTGACCTGGATAAGACGGGACTTGGTACGTTGGTTGACCGGCACGGAAATAAAGGATGTTTTGCCCTGTTTAGGAGTTTAAAATTTTTGTAAAAAAATCCCCCGCAAAAGATTTAAGATCGGCAAAAAATTTGGCACTGGTAGGGGGGCGGGAAGGGTTTGGGGGCTAAGGTGGAGGGAATTATCCAAAGTATGCATGGAAGGAATATGGGGTCGTTTAAAAAGCATTTTCGGTTACGAGGGCCCAAAGGGCAGGGGGGATAATGTTTAAATTTTTACATAATATACTGCCGTCCGGGGGAAATTTTTTGCGAATAGGCGCCGGGGGAGGGGGGGTGTTTTTGTGTGTGGATCCCATACGGTCTTTTCATGCAGTTTAATTCTGTAAAAAGTTTTGGGAAAAAAGTAAAGGGTTTTTGGGGTTTTGGTAGGGTTTTTTGTTTGGGGGGTGGGGGTGGGTTTAGTGTCTTAAGGGCTTTAAGTTTAGTGTGGGGGGGGGGTTCGAAACACCGGTACAGAATTTCAAACGGATATTAGTGACGGGTTTTTTATTTTTGCATGGGTTGGGTTTATAGGCCCTTTTTTCTGTGAGGGGGGGAATCAGAGCATGGGAGCGATATTTTTTTGGGACACAGCAGAGAAATAAAGACATTTTTGGAAAAAAAAGTGGTTTTTCTTTTTTTCAAAGGGATATTGCAGATTTTAAGGTCAGGGGTTTTGGGAGGGTTAAAAACCTTAAAGGGAGTGGTTTCCCAAAATGGGGGTTTAAAAATTTCCCCCCGGGGGGTAATTTAACCCCTTTTTGGGGGGTAATGGAGGGGTGACAGAAAAAAAATTTGAATTCTGAAAAAACAAGAAAACAATGGGGGTAAAAAGGTATGAGGGTTTTTTTAACTTTTTCTTAGTATATAAAGTTGGGAAAGTAAAAAACCCATTATAAGTAAGTAATAAAGGTTTTAAAACCCAAAAAACAATAAAATCAAAAACTAATATACAGTATTAGAAAAAAAGAAAAATTGCTAAGTGTGTGGGAAAACCCCAAAAATATTTTGAAAGTTGCTTCAGGACAAAAGTCATCAGTAGCCCAATCGACCTGTCCAGTACGCGTCATCATTTCCCTGGGGCTGCCTTTTTTCACACTGTCAGTTTATTGTGAGCATCAGCCGAGGTAGACATAAGGGTATGTTGTGTACGCCCTGTGCGTATATATTATTTTTACCCACTTTTTCTATGAATTTGTAGCTATTATTAATTTTATATATAATGTATGTGTGGTTCTTACTTTTTCAATGGTTTTGCTAGGATTAGCGAGTATGCAGGCTGTATACGTTCACGTTTAGCCAAATTTTATATAAATTATAACAACTTTTGGGAAAGGGGTAACAGCTTTATGTGGCATGTTAAAATTGGGTAAAAAAGCTTGAAAAAGTTTGGGAACACTGCCTTAAAGGGTACACGGGGCTGGTTCTTGAATAGTGTAGTGAAGGGGGAATACGTTGGTAGGGGTGTGGTTTAATGTTTAAATGATGTATGTCTTATTTTGGATGATGTTTTATTCAAAACAAATATATTATATTTTTGGGAAATAATTTTTGTTCTTAAATTGACGTGGTTAAGAGGTGGGTCTCTTGTGAAGAAAAACTCATAAAATTGCATACTGTTATGAAAAAGCACCTCGTGCAACTTATATAATATTTTTTTCTTTTAATTTCCTTGATCAGCCCGTGGAGATACCTGGTAACGTTCTGCTTGGGGTCTCTGGGATATTGTTTTGGAAAAATGACCAGATATAGGGGAAAATTTTTTATTATGGTACAAAACTCTCATAATGTGTGGTGTATGTGATAAAAATTGGTGTGTGTATTTTGCAAATGTTATTGTTTGGCAATTCAGAATTATTTTCATGCTATAAGTGGAACCCTTTTTTTAATGTCTGAATATTTTTGTATCTTTGCAGTTGTAAGTAAATTGCTACCCGTTTCATTAATATCGTTCAATTTTTGGGATATTTTGTTATATATGCCTTTTTTATGTATAATGTTTTTACAAAGGTTTTATTGAATAAAATCAAAACAAGGCATATTATTGATGAAAGTTTTCTCTTTGTTTTAAGTATAAAAGGGGGTTTTTTTTAATAACGAAAAATTTGTATATTTTGTTCCCTTTGGGGGTAGGTAATAAGAAAGGGGAGGGACGAAAATTTAAAACCGTTCAGTGTAATAATTGAAATTGTAATTATACTTACTAGAATGTAAGGCGGGGTAATCCTAGTTTATTTAAGCTTTGATTTTATTATTTATATTAATAAAAAAAAAATATTTTATAAAAAATTTAATAAAAATTTATATATATTATATTTATAATGTAGGGAGGGTTTATTTTTTTTTTTCTTTCTGTAAGGCAGGATCCAATAAAAAGATTGCTGTTTAAAATTTACTACGGAAATACTTTATAACCAATTTTTGAAATCAAACTTTCCATATTTAAAAAAAGTACTTATTGACTTGCGTTTTTTTTGTAAGCCGTAGGCAGTTATAATTTTTCCTTTTTAAGTTTGGGAACGATTATCTTGTAGTTTATCTTAATGTTTTTACGTGTTGGAAGTTTTACTTTTGGCAGCATTATGATGTTTAAAGGGGTTAACAAAATTTTTGTGCATCTTGGGGTTTCTATTTTTAGTTGTATTTTTCGTAGGGGGGGGTTCTTTTTGGGGAAGGGGGGGTTCTGTCGGGGGGGGGGGGGTTTTGTCGGGGGAAGCGGGGGTTCTGTCGGGGGAAGGGAGGTTCTGTCTGGGGAAGGGGGGGGTTCGTTGGGGGGGGAGGTTTTTTGGGGGGAAGGGGGGAGGTTCTGTCGGGGAAGGGGGGGGTTCGCTGGGGAAGGGGGGGTTCTTTTGGGGGGAAGGGGAGGTTCTGTCGGGGAAGGGGGGGGTTTTGTCTGGGGAAGGGGAGGTTTTTTTTCTGGGGAAGGGGAGGTTCTGTCTGGGGAAGGGGGGGTTTCGTCGGGGAAGGGGTTCTGTCTGGGGAAAGGGGGGGGGTTCTGTCTGGGGAAAAGGGGGGGTTCTGTCGGGGGGAAGGGGGGTTCTGTTGGGAAGGGGGGGGGTTCGTCTGGGGAAGGGGGGTTCTGTCTGGGGAAGGGGGGGGTTCTTTTGGGGGAAGGGGGGTTCTGTCTGGGGAAGGGGGGGTTCTGTCGGGGGAAGGGGGGGGTTCGTCTGGGGAAGGGGGGTTCGTCTGGGGAAGGGGGGGTTTTAGTTTGCAGGTTCGGATGAAAAATACTTGCTTTTTTGGTTATTCCTTATGACTTAAAGTCATAGTACAGAATATCTGGTTTTACTTTTGTGAGTTTAGTACGGAAGTTTGTTCATTCTTTCCTTAATTTTAAATTTATTTATATTTGTATGTGGTATTATATCCGTGGAAAGTTTTACATTTGTTGACGGTAAGGCCTTTTTTTTTTTTTATTTGCTGTGATGTATTTTTTAAATAAAAAAAAAACAAATTCAGTTTTGGATTATATTAAATATTTAAAAATCTAGTGTTAAAGTGAGGTGATGTAATGTTTGCTTTATTTTTTAGTGTAAACCCAGTTATGTAATGTTGCCATGACATTTGGGAATTCATGGTTGATGCATAATTATGACATTACATTTGGTCCCTTCAAGGGGGGTCTTGGGTGGTGAAGAGCCTTGGCTGAGGAATTAGACCGTCGTTTTTTCCTCAGACCGAAACCCAAAATTTCCCCCCAATTCCCCCCCCCCTATCCCTCCTCCCTTTTTTTTTCCTCCCCTCCTCCCCACCCCTCCCTTTTGCCCCTTTCCCCTTTTTTTGGCCCCTTTGGGGTTTCTCCCCAGGCACGCTGGTTTCCCAGGTAGGGGAAAGGATACCAGGGCCATCCCATTCCATTGAGGTTCTTTGGGGGGTGGCGTGTTTGCCGTGGAAACTGGGTCCCTGGGGGTTTCCCCATCCCCCCTTCGGTATCCCCGGGGTAGCTTTGGGTGTTTTCGGGCGACGGGGTATCTCTGGAAGCCACCTTTGGATTCCGGGGGTGGTGCCGAAGGAGGGTTTCTTTGTGGCGGATATCCCGCCCCCCTCTCTTTTTTCCACCGAGGTACTCGGCAGATGTGAGGTGCTATCCCCGGGTTGTTAGTTTTTTCTGCATGATGGGTAGGGTATGGCAGGGTTCCCCCTGCATCTGCGCTACTTGCGGTGTGAGGTCCTCTTGGGCCGGAGGGAGATTTCTGGCCCTTTATTCCCCCCTAGGAACTATCCCCCCCTCCCCCCTTTTTTTTTTCTTTTTTTTTATTTTTAGTTTTTTTTTCTTTTTTTTTTTTTATTTTTTTTTTTCTTTTTTTTTTAAAAACAAAAAAAAAGAATAACCCAACCATGGCAGCCCCAGTCCATGAACCCACTACCCCCGGGGCCCCTTTTGGAACCGCACCCCCTTCTGCCCCGCCTCGTCTTTGGACCCTCTTCAGAACCCCCCCATGCCTCTTTCCCCTTTCCCGGGGGTTTTCCTCACCCGCTTTAGGGGACTGAGGCCTTGACTGACTCCTTCGATTTTTCGGAAAATTTGCTCTCCCTGCTATGCTTTGGCCCCTCCCCCTATGGTGCGGCAATTTTTGATCCCCACCCGTTCACGTCGGACCCAAATCTGGTTTCCCCGCCCAAATGCCACGACAATTTCCCGCTGATGTCTTCTCCACCCCCTCGTTTTCTCAGAAACGATCGAAAAGTCCTTCATACCTTTCCCCGCTCGGTTTGACTGAACAATGGACTAAATTTTCACTTTAAAGACCCCCTTCCTTACTGCCATCTTTCTGACCACAGTATTGGGAAGGCTCTCCACACCAGTTGGAAAAAGTATTTCTTTTCATGCCCTTTAAAAGCGGTACGGCTTTATTACCGTACGAATGCTACCCGGGTCAGGCTCTTCGTCTTTCCCAATCGATACTGTTCCTGCACCTTTAAAAACATCATTCCCTCAATTTTGTAGTGGACCTTTATTTGCCCCATACCAAATTCAACAAAATTTCCAACATGGGCACTGACTTTTTGAACAGCTGGAAAACCCCAAAATCTCCCCAAACCTCAAGGTAGACCTTAGTTTTCCCGCCCCCCGGGGGGAGACAATACCCAGCAAAGTGGCTCGTTTAACTTTTGATAGCCGGAACTCCCATCCTCAGTTTATATAGCAGGACATCGGTTACAAGTTCGAAAGGTGATCCCTACACCCACAACAGTGTAGAAATTGCTGGCGTTTTGGGCCATCCAGCGAAATATTGCAGATCTATCCCCGAATGCCCAGTCTGTGGTGCCGATGACCATTCTAATACGTCTTGCAATCGATCTCCCTCTTGCCTTAACTGTCATGAGGCTCACCCTTCGTACTCTCGCCATTGTCAAGTCTATTTAAACGAGCGGGAAATCCGTTACCTCAAAGAGACAGAAGGTCTCCCTTATGCCACAGCAGTTTCTCATCTCTGCCTCCAAGGGGGGACCCCCACGTGTTTCTTATTCCCGTGTTTAAAAAACGTCCCCCCACTTCTGGTATCCCACCCTCTACACCCACCTATGTGGTTACCTCTCCATAGTCACTCCTGTATCTAATCCTTTTGCTGTCCTCGGCTCAGACGTCCCTACTTCAACGCCTCAGTCTGATCTCGCTTCTTCGTGTTCTCTCTCACAAGCCTCAGTATCAACGAAACCTCGTACGACACCTCCTCCCAATCGTCCCCCCTACTTCTCAAAAGTCAAAAAAAGGGCCCTTAACACCTCCTACCCATCTTCCACCCCCTCATTTTAACCCTCCCTGTCTCTGTCCCTGGTTCTTCCCCCTCTCACTGGCTCAGTTAAAGTGTAGAGGTTCACCTTCCTCCTCGTACTGTACCCTTCCTCCCCTGTTCCCTCCCAAGTTTCTTCCTCTTCTGCCACCTCCCAGGTTCCTGCCTCTTCGTCCCCTGCCACGCTTCTCCAGTTCCCTCCACCCTTTCGCCCTCCCCTACCTTGGTACAGTCCAATACAGTTCCAATCTTTACTCATCCTCCCCTACCATTTCCAATATTTCTCCCATACGACGTCTCTGAATTCGAAACACTTGAAGCAATCTCTGAATATATTGCAGGACCAAACCCTCAATGGACACTGATCCACCTTCCGCTCTTTCTCTCTCCTCTGCTCCATCTGCGCAACTCCTTTCTTCACAGCGCACCGTTCCTTCACTGCTTGAATGTTTTCCACTGCCTCCGCATGTGGACTTTTCTAACCCCCCTAGTCCGTAGGAACCCTTACCTGCGGATTTCAAGTATCTTTATCATTGCCAATCATGGGCCCATTTACAGTGGAATATACCGGCCTCAGGGGTAATCGGGTGACTTCAGATGTTACTCTCCCAGTTTGCCCTGTTGGTGTTTGCTTACAGGAACCAAAATTACACTCTGCTGTTATTTCTCCATCTCAGGCTATAATTTATTTATTCTTTAGATCCTTTTCCTGATGGGACCTTTAATGAAAGTGCCCTTCTTCTACGCACTGATATTCCGTACCATCAGCTATTTGTTCAACTTCGCTGCATTACACAGCAGCCCGTATCCACTTACATAGGTGGTATACGCTCTGTTTTTATATCCTCTCCTTCTCGGGATTTCATTCCCGGGTATTTC
>NC_069442.1:511598-534545 GCF_026875155.1 Cherax quadricarinatus
GGAAGGCAACGAGGTGTGAAAGGAAGGCAGCAAGCGGGTTTGGGTTAGGAAAGGGGCGGGGAAAGGGGCCCCCAGAGGTTTGGTTAAAGGGAAAGGGCAGCCAGCAGGTGTGTAAGGAAGGCAGCAAGCAGGTGTGTATGGAAGGCAAGAAAGCAGGGTGTGTAAGGAAGGCAGCAATCAGGTTGTAAGGAAGGCAGCCAAGCAGGTGTGAAAGGGAAAAGGCAGCAAGCAGGGGGTGTAAGGAAGGCGCAAGCGGGTGTGTAAGGAAGGCAGCAAGCAGGTGTGTAAGGAACCCCAGCAAGCAGGTGTGTATGGAAGGCAGCAAGGGTGTGTAAGGCGGGCAAGCAGGTGTGTAAGGAAGGCAGAAAGCAGGTGTGTATGGAAGGGCAAGAAAGCAGGTGTGTAAGGAAGGCAGCAAGCAGGTGTGTAAGGAAGGCAGCAAGCAGGTGTGTAAGGAAGGCAGCAAGCAGGTGTGTAAGGAAGGCAGCAAGCAGGTTTTGTAAGGAAGGCAGCAAGCAGGGGGTGTATGGAAGGCAGCAAGCAAGTGTGTATGGAAGGCAGCAAGCAGGTGTGTATGGAAGGCAGCAAGCAGGTGTGTACGGAAGGCAGCAAGCAGGTGTGTAAGGAAGGCAGCAAGCAGGTGTGTAAGGAAGGCAGCAAGCAGGTGTGTATGGAATGGCAGCAAGCAGGTGTGTAAGGAAGGCAGCAAGCAGGTGTGTAAGGAAGGCAGCAAGCAGGTGTTTTAAGGAAGGCAGCAAGCAGGTGTGTAGGGAAAGGGCAGCAAGCAGGTGTGAGGAAGGCAGCAAGCAGGTGTGTATGGAAGGCAGCAAGCAGGTGTGTATGGAAGGCAGCAAGCAAGTGTTTTATGGAAGGCAGCAAGCAGGTGTGTAAGGAAAGGGCAGCAAGCAGGTGTGTAAGGAAGGCTGCAAGCAGGTGTGTAAGGAAACCAGAAAGTAGGTGTGTAAGGAAGGCAGAAAGTAGGTGTGTAAGGAAGGCAGCAAGCAGGTGTGTAAGGAAGGCAACAAGCAGGTGTGTAAGGAAGGCAGCAAGCAGGTGGGGTAGGGAAAGGGGCAGCAAGCAGGTGTGTAAGGAAGGCAGCCAGCAGGTGTGTAAGGAAGGCAGCCAGCAGGTGTGTAAGGAAGGCAGCAAGCAGGTGTGAAATGGAAGGCAGCAAGCAGGTGTGTAAGGAAGGCAGCAATCGGTGTGTAAGGAAGGCAGCAAGCGGTGTGTACGGAAGGCAGCAAGCAGGTGTGTAAGGAAGGCAGCAAGCAGGTGTTTTAAGGAAGGCAAGAAAGCAGTGTGTAAGGAACGCAGCAAGCAGGTGTGTATGGAAGGCAGCAAGCAGGTGTGTAAGGCAGCAAGCAGGTGTGTAAGGAAGGCAGCAAGCAGGTGTGAAATGGAAGGCAGCAAGCAGGTGTGTAAGGAAGGCAGCAAGCAGGTGTGTAAGGGAAGGCAGCAAGCAGGTGTGAAAGGAAGGCAGCAAGAAAGGTGTGGTAAGGAAGGCAGCAAGCAGGTGTGTAAGGAAGGCAGCAAGCAGGTGTGTAGGAAGGCAGCAAGAAAGGGTGTGTATGGAAGGCAGAAAGCGGGTTTGTGTTGGAAGGCAGCAAGCAGGGGGTGTAAGGAAGGCAGCAAGCAGGTGTGTAAGGAAGGCAGCAAGCAGGTGTGTAAGGAAGGCAGAAAAGCAGGTGTGTATGGAAGGCAGCAAGCGGGGTGTGTAAGGAAGGCAGCAAGCAGGTGTGTAAGGAAGGCAGCAAGCAGGTGTGAAAGGGGAAAGGGGCAGCAACAGGTGTATGGAAGGCAGCAAGCAGGTGTGTAAGGAAGGCAGAAAGCAGGTGTGTATCGAAGGCAGCAAGCAGGTGTGTATGGAAGGCAGCAAAAAGTGTGTATGGAAGGCAGCAAGCAGGTGTGTAAGGAAGGCAGCAAGCAGGGGGTGTAAGGAAGGCAGCAAGCAGGTGTGTATGGAAGGCAGCAGCAGGTGTGTATGGAAGGCAGCAAGCAGGTGTAAGGAAGGCAGCAGGTGTGTAAGGAAGGCAGCAAGCAAGTGTGTTGGAAGGCAGCAAGCAGGTGTGTAGGGGAAGGCAGCAAGCAGGTGTGTAAGGAAGGCAGCAAGCAGGTTATGTAGGAAAGGGCCCAGCAAGCAGGTGTGTATGGAAGGCAGCAAGCGGGTTTGTGTATGGAAGGCAGCAAGCAGGTGTGTATGGAAGGCAGCAAGCAGGGTGGTATAACGTTTGTAAGAACACAAAAAAAATATAAATAAAAACATTCACAAGTATTAATAAAAAAAACATAACCTGCTGAGAAAAATTACTGGAATCCCGCAACACAACATGAATATCCAAGGATCTACGAAACAAACCCCTTTCATTTACCTCATTCTCATTATCCAACGGTTTTTTTAAAAAATTAAACAAGTTTTACTGGGAAAGGGGCACAATTTTAGTGTTAACTTTAGGACTGGTCAGAATGTTTCAAGGGAACATGGCCACACTCTACAAAACATGGGATGGAGTTCATCTGTTTTTCTTTGTATGTCTCTACTTAAGCCCTCACCATTTTGTAGATTTTCTTTCACTGAACCGCCTAGCCACCTGACCTCACTGGATTTAAACTAGCCTAGCCACCTGACCCCACTGGTATATTAAACTAGCCTAGCCACCTGACCTCACTGGTATATTAAACCAGCCTAGCCACCTACCTCACTGGTATATTAAACTAGCCTAGCCACCTGACCTCACTGGTATATTAAACTAGCCTTTGCCACCTGACCTCAAATGGTATATTAAAAATAGCCTAGCCACCTGACCTCACTGGTATATTAAAAATAGCCTAGCCCCTGACCCTCACTGGATAAATTAAACTAAACCTAGCCACTGACCTCACTGGGATATTAAAATAGCCTAGCCACCTGCCTCACCCGGTATATTAAACTAGCCTAGCCACCTGACCTCACTGGTATATTTAAACTAGCCTAGCCACCTGACCTCACTGTATATTAAACCAGCCTAGCCACCTGACCTCACTGGTATATTAAACTAGCCTAGCCACCTGCCTCACTGGTATATTAAACTAGCCTAGCCACCTGACCTCACTGGGATATTAAACTAGCCTAGCCACCTGACCTCACTGGTATATTAAACCAGCCTAGCCACCTGACCTCACTGGTTATTAAACTAGCCTAGCCACCTCACCTCACTGGTATATTAAACCAGCCTAGCTACCTGACCTCACTGGTATATTAAACTAGCCTAGCCACCCGACCTCACTGGTATATTAAACCAGCCTAGCTACCCTGACCTCACTGGTATATTAAAATAGCCCAGCCACCTGACCTCACTGGTATGTTAACCAGCCTAGCCACCTGACCCCACTGGTATATTAAACCAGCCTAGCCACCTGACCTCACTGGTATATATAAACTAGCCTAGCCACCTGACCTCATGGTATATTAAACTAGCCTAGCCACCTGACCTCACTGGTATATTAAACCAGCCTAGCTACCTGACCTCACTGGTATATTAACCAGCCTAGCCCCCTGACCTCACTGGTATTTTTAAACTAGCCTAGCCACCTGACCTCACTGGTATATTAAACTACCCTAGTACCTGACCTCACTGGTATTTTTACACCAGCCTAGCCACCTGACCTCACTGGATATTAAACCACCCTAGCTCCTGACCTCACTTGTATATTAAACCAGCCTAGCTACCTGCCCTCACTGGTATATTAAACCAGCCTAGCCACCTGCCCTCACTGGTAAAATTAAACTAGCCTAGCCACCTGACCTCACTGGTATATTAAACCAGCCTAGCTACCTGACCTCACTGGTATATTAAACCAGCCTAGCCACCTGACCTCACTGGTATATTAAACTAGCCTAGCCACCTGACTTCACTGGTATATTAAACTAGCCTAGCTACCTGACCTCACTGGTATATTAAACCTCCAGGTAACCTGGCCTACTTTATCCGGAGTCAGGCTACATTTAGTGGGTGTCGCCTAGTACAAGTGAAGTAGAGTATGTTTATCATGCTGAGACTTGTTGTCGCCAGGCTAGTGCAAGTATCTTCACACCCAGACAAAAAAAAAAAACTTCAGTGTCATATATTAATGCATTGTAAATTTAGATATACTTTATGGCCATAATTCTCTCTCTCCCCCTCCACTCTTCTCTCTGTCTCTCCTGTATATAATTATCACCCACTGTGTAGTGATTAAGGTATCCCATATCAGTTACATTTCTCCCGTTTTTGGGGAGAGACCATCCTGAAGGATGTAATAGTAACTCAAGTTTTTACTGAAACGATCCCCCTCGACACTCCAGTAGCTGCCAAACCCTTAATAAAGGGAGCACTGCAGCAGGCCTACTGGCCCATGCTAGATATGTCCCAAAGTCACCTACTGGTCCAATCCAGTCAGGTCTGATATCATCTCTGATTATCGCCACTGCTCAGACCAGGCTGACAGATTTCAACACGACGTTATGTGATCCATGCTGTGTGATGGAATATGACAGGGAAAAAAGTGTCATGTATCCAGCTCTGCTTAATACAAAAACCTCTCCCACCACCCATACCACGCCCGCATGTTGACCGCAGATGTTAGCTATAATCAGCCTACCACGCCCCCGTCCCTACCCCTCCACACGCACACACACACGCACACGCACGCACGCACACGCACGCACGACACACACACACACACACACACACACACGCCACACACACACACACACACACACACACACACAAAACACACACACACCCCACGCACCCCTCACACACACATACACACACACACACACAGTATTTCTTCAGTCAAAGAGTTGTCAGGCAGTGGAATAGCCTAGAAAGTGACGTAGTGGAGGCGGAACCATACATAATTTTTTAAGACGAGGTTTGATAAAGTCATGGAGCAGGGAGGTTACCTGGAGGTTATTCCAGGTAAGAGAGAGAGAGGACCCAGTAGCAACCGGTGAAGAGGCGGGGCCAGGAGCTAAAAACTCGACCCCTGCAACCACAAATAGGTGAGCACACAACACACACACAAAACAAGTACACTGTAGAAATGAGAAAAATTACCACTGCTGAGCTGGTTAGGTTAGGTCAAGTCAGGTCAGGTCAGGTCAGGTCAGGTCAGGTCAGGTCAGGTCAGGTCAGGTCAGGTCAGGTTAGGTTAGGTTAGGTTATGAAAATAAAGGTTAGGTTAGGTCATTTTAGGCTGGTTATGAAGGGCTGGATCTGGTCTTGTTGCTATCTTTCTAATTAATTTTGATAAAAACAAAGTTGAATTAGTAATAAGAATTAACAATCGGGCGTCTACTGCAACTAAATTTGTTTGCCATCTTAATGGCACTAAAGTTAACTTACTACACTGAGCTTGACTCTGAAATTTCTTGCTGGTTCTAAAACATCACTGAGGGATCTTGACTCACATAATGAATCTAAAACAGATATTAAAACAATCCGGGAAAAATAAATTAATGTAAAATTTGTTATGGATTCACCCACACATTGATTGCTCCTTCGTCATAAAGTTGATAAGTTAGCCAAGAATAAAAAAACCCCGAAGGCATATAAAGACTAACTTTGATTTGCCTGCGTCTAGCATTAAGAATAAATTTAGGAGGTAGGTAGAGAAGAAAATAAAGAAATTGAATGTTGCAGGAATGCATTTTAAAAGCCGGAGTAGATCTATAACCCACTATGACAACATGAACGTAGATAAGTTCGTTTATGGAACAACTTGAAAAAGTGAACAAACAGACTAATGCAGTAGTAGCCAGATTTAGGCTTAGTTACAAGTACTCCCCATCTTACCAAAGTTCTTGTCGCAACCTCGTACCTCGTACAAGCACTTCTGACAGTTTGGGAGACACTAGATGATGAATCAAACCGAATAAAAAAGTATGTGGCCAGCCCTATGGTCACTATCTTGAAAACTATGTGCTTTATTGTCCATTATTGAGGATACAGGGGACAGACGTATAACAGCCTATGTGGTAAGTCAAGTTATCTTATAAAGTAAGTTTCCTAGATCTGCCTGTAACAGATAAGTTAACTGCATATATAAATCCAGGTGTACTCCTCAAAATCCTTTTGAGACCTAGTGCCTATGCCTTTTGTGTATTCGTATGCTTTTGCGCTACCATCCACAGGATAGATACGGGGTGCACATAAACTAGCCACTAAAGTGGCTAAATCTAGTCTAGGAACATATTTATTGATGGAGAACAAGGGCCGCAAGAGTACGTAGAATTGCTCACAAGTCCTGAGAAGTGTAGATGACAGAGCCAGGAGAGAGAGAGAGAGAGATAGAGATAGTCAACTTAATTTGATACCTAGAGCATACCAGGGATCTCTCCATCCTCACGTTTCCACGTGAGGATGGGGAGATGCTGGTGTCTACCTGGAGGGAATTCCGAGGATCAACGCCCCCGAGGGCCCGGTCCACGACCAGGCCTGCCGGTGGATCAAGGCCCGATCAACGAGGCTGTTACTGCTGGCCCCCGCAATCTAACGTACGAACCACAGCCCGGCTGTTTCGGCACCGACTTTAGGTATCTGTCCAGCTCTGTCTTGAAAACCAGGGGTCCATTGGTTAATGCCCTTAAATTTCTGGTGGAAAGCGTTGAACAGTCTTGGGCCCCAGTACACTTATTGCGTTATGCTCTTAATGTACCAGTGACGCCCCTACTTTTCACTGCGGGTATGTTGCAAACGCCTGCCAAGTCTTTTGCTTTCGTATGGGGCGATTTCTGTGTGCATATTAGGGACCAAACCCTCCCGAATCTTCCAGGTGTACATTATGATATATCTCTCTCGCCCGCGCTCCAGTGAGTACAGGTCAAGTGCTTCCAGGGGTTTGCAGTAGTTAAGGTATTTGATGGCCCTGGTCCTTCAGTTTTTGCACTAATCTCTTGTATGGAACTGTGTCAAATGTCTTCTTACAGCCCAAGAAAATGCAATCTACCCCCCTCTCTCTCTCTTTTCTTACTGCTGCCACCCTGTCATAGAAAATCCAGTAGGTTTGTGACACAGGAAATTTCCCGTCCCTGAAACCCTGTTGACTGTTGATAAGCTCATTTCTTTCTAGGTGTTCAACCACCCTTCTAATGATAATCTTCCCCCTGACTTTGCAGACTATACATATCAGTGACACTGGTCTATAGTTTAGTGCTTCTTGCCCGTCTTCTTTTTTTAAAATTGGGACTACATTTGCTGCCTTCCATACCTCAGATAGTCGTCCTGTTTCGATAGATAAAGTTGAATATTGTTGTTAGTGGTACACATAGCATGTCTGCTCCCTCCTCAGGACCCATGGAGAGATTTTTATCCGGCCCCATCGCCTTTGAGGTGTCTAGCTCGCTCAGCAGCCTCTTCACTTCTTCCTCGGTTTGTGTGTATTGTGTCCAGCACTTGGTGGGGTACCCAACCTCTCCGTCTTTTTGGAGTCCCTTCTGTTTTCCCTGTGAACACTTCTTTGAATCTCATGTTGAGCTCATATACTTCTCGGTCGTTTTTGTCATCTCTGTCCTTCCTTTCTTCCTTAGCATGTGTGTGTGTGGGTGTGTGTGTGTGTGTGTGTGTGTGTGTGTGTGTTAGTTACCATTTGGTCCTAGGCACATGTCGATTAGACACTAGGCCTGTTGTATGTGCATGCGTGTGTATGTCTGTCCGTGTGTGTGGGGTGTGTGTGTTTGTGTGTTGTGTGTGTGTGTGTGTTGTGTGTGTGGGGTGTGTGTGTATGTGTGTATGTGTGTGTATGTGTATGGTGTGTGTATGTGTGTGTGGTATGGTGTGTAGTGTGTGGTGTGTGTCTCACCTAGTTGAGGTTGCGGGGGTCGAGTCCGAGCTCTGGCCCCGCCTCTTCACTGATCCCCTACTAGGTCACCCCTCCCTGAGCCGTGAGCTTTATCATACCTCTGCTTAAAGCTATGTATGGATCCTGCTGTGTGTGTGTGTGTGTGTGTGTGTGTGTGTATGTGTACTCACCTAGTTGGGGTTTTGCAGGGGTCGATTCCAAGCTCCTGGCCCCGCCTCTTCACTGGTCGCTACTAGGTCATCTCCCCTGAACCATGAGCTTTATCGTACCTCTGCTTAAAGCTATGTATGGATCCTGCCTCCACTACATCGCTTCCCAAACTATTCCACTTCCTGACTAATCTGTGGTGAAGAAATACTTCCTAACACCCCCTTTGATTCATCTTGTCTTTAGCTTCCAACTGTGTCCCCATGTTGCTGTGTCCAGTCTCTGGAACATCCTGTCTTTGTCCACCTTGTCAATTCCTTTTCAGTATTTTGGTAAGCCGTTATCATGTCCCCCCTATCTCTCCTGTCCTCCAGTGTCGTCAGGTTGATTTCCCTTAAACCTCTCCTCATAGGACATACCTCTTAACTCCCGGGGGCTAGTCTTGTTGCAAATTTTGCACTTTCTCTAGTTTCTTTTCATGCTTGGCTAGGTGTGGGTTCCAAAACTGGGGCCGCATACTCCAATATGGGCCTAACGTACACGGTGTACAGGGTCCTGAACGATTCTTATTAAGATGTTGGAATGCTGTTCTGGGTTTGCCAGGGCCCATATGCTGCGCAGTTATTTTTGGGTTATGTGCGCTTTAGGAGATGTGCCTGGTGGTATACTCACCCCAAGATCTTTTTCCTTGGTGATGTTTGTAGTCTCTGGCCCCCTAGACTGTACTCCGTCTGCAGTCTTCTTTGCCCTTCCCCAATCCTCATGACTTTGCACCTGGGGATTGAAATCCAGGAGCCAATTGCGGACCAGGGTCTACAAACCTGTCAAGATCCCTTTGTATTTCCGCCTGGTCTTCGATCGAATGAACTCTTCTCATCAACTTCCGTCATCTGCAAACAGTGACACCTCGGAGTTTTTTTCCTTTCCTTCCCTGTCGTTCACAAATACCAGAAAACAGCCACTGGTCCTAGGGGCTGACCCCTGTGGGACCCCCGCTGGTCAAGGGGCCCACTCTGACACCTCGCCACGTACCATTACTCGCTGCTGTCTTCCTGACAAGTTTTTCCCTGATCCATTGCAGTTCCTTCCTGTTATCCCTGCTTGGTCCTCCAGTTTTTGCACTAATCTCTTGTGTGGTACTGTGTCAAACGCCTTCTTGCAGTCAAAGAAAATGCAATCACCCACCCCTTTCTCTCTCTTGTTTACTTTTCACCATGTCATTAGAACTCCAGGAGGTTTGTGACACAGGATTTCCCGTCTCTAAAAACCATGTTGTCTGCTGGTAAATGAGATGATTCCTTTCTAGATGTTCCACCATTTCTTCTCCTGACAATCTTTTTCCATGATTTTGCATGCTATACAAGTCAGTGACACTGGTCTGTAGTTTAGTGCTTCATGACTGTCCCCTTTTTTTAAAGATTGCGGCTAAAAAATTTGCTGTCTTCCATGCCTCAGGCAATCTCCCTGTTTCAATAGATGTATTGAATTTTGTTGTTAGGGGTACACATAGCGCCTCTGCCCCCCTCTCCAGGACCCATGGAGAGATGTTATCTGGCCCATTTGCCTTTGAGGTATCTAGCTCACTCAGAAGCCTTCTTCCTCGGTTGTGTGTACTGTGTCCAGCACATGGTGGTTTGTACCCCACCTCTCCGTCTTTTCTGGAGCCCTTCTGCTCCTCTGTGAAACACTTCTTTTGAATCTCTTGTTGAGTTCCTCACATACTTCACGGTCATTTCTTGTTGTCTCTCCCCCTTCCTTCCTTAGCCTATTACCTGGTCCTTGACGGTTTTTTTCTTCCTGATGTGGCTGTATAACAGCTTCGGGTCAGATTTGGCTTTTGCTGCTTTGTGATGTAGTCCAGCTGGGCTTGGGGAGGTCTCTGGGGAACCTAATTTAACCAAATTATATGGTCAAACCTTGCCTTGGCAAACGTCTGTAGCCACGCCCACGTCTGAGGTCTTTTTTTTCTTGACGCCTCAGACCTAGGCGTCAGGTCGTACACGTGGTGTGGAGGGTGCTTGGACCACCATAAAAGCCCAAGGAAGAGCTAGTAGGGAGACTCGAGGGGAGCTGCTGCGGGGGTGCAGAGCTCCTGAGCGAGACTTCGAGTGGACTGCTGCTGGGGTGCAGGGCTCGGGAGAAGGCTGCTAAAGTCTCTGGAGGAGACTGTTGGAGGCATTGGGCAGAGTACTGGCTTGGCGCATTTCTCGTGCTATATGGTCTTGGGACTTGTGGCTTAGTTCCTGTAGTGAACTGCCCCTCTGTGCTATATTGTAAGTTATATTCATTTTCGTCAAGTTGATTGTATTTCCCTGTCTCACTGCTTATGTGTACCATCCCATTTATCTAAACCACAATAATGTTCTCCTGTTCCCAATATATTATTGTACAAAGACTTAATAATAAACTGTGTTTGAGTAGAATAGGAATTATTCACTGCCCACCGTTATTTATTCTTTTTTCTTATATTTATTATGTTTATGTGGGTGAAGAGTGGGCGAGGCATATGTTTAGTGAGTAGGGGTAGAGTTAATGAGAGTGTCGTGGTGGTCACCACTGACCTGTCATTCCCTTTACCTACCTCCGCTATCATCTCACTTCCTACCACCTCGCCTGCCTCTCCCCCCCCACGATACCCCCTACTCCATATTCCCCATTTATATCCGATTCAATCATTACCCCCCACATGACATGGTGTCTAAGCGGTGGTGGTTCTTATTATTTTATATAGTAGGAACCAGTCCCTGTGCCTTATTTTTGATGCTCGGTTATACTTGTTTGCTACCATTTGCTCCCAAACTTTTTTTTTTCTTGTGTGTGTAAAATCTAAAGTGAATATCTGTATGATATTACAATCCAGTAACCTTAACTGTCCTTTTTTAAAGGGTTTGGGTCTGAATAATTTTTTGGGTGTAATATTTATTTGGTGGAGTTGGTTGTTGGTTTGAGATAAATGGGTGGAGATATCAGTATTTGGGTGAGACTTTTGGGGGAAGCAATTACTGGCCGAAATTGAATATTTAAGAGGAATGAGAAGTCACCCCAAACCCGCCTTGGAAGACTTACCCACAACTGTCACCCATTGAAGAGTTGCCTATGATTGCTGTCCACCTGTGCCCAGTCACCCAGCTGATATGCCCAGTCACCCAGCTGATGTGCCCCGTAGAATGTATTGCTGCCTTGGTCTGTCATTTCCCGTGCAGTGGGTGTCTGCTGCGTCACCCAGCCTCTGTGAACATCACCCACGGACCGCCGTTACCCCGTTGCCAGGGATGGGTGAACCGCACCTGCTGTTGATGACCTGAAGTGACCTCACCCTCACCTCGAGCAACTGACCCTAGCCTGCTACTGCTGATGGGCGGCTGCTGTGATGCTGCTGAGATGCTGTAGCCGTTTCTGCTATGCTGTGGCCGTGCTGAGATGCTGTAGCCGTGCTGCAATGCTGTGGCCGTGCTGTGTGCTGCTGTGAGTTGAGATGCTGCGGCCGTGCTGTGATGTTGAGACGCTGCTGCCGTGCTGTGATGCTGGGACCGTGCTGCGATGCTGTAGCCGGCTGCGATGCTGTGGCCGTGCTGTGTGCTGCTGTTATACGGGCCGTGCTATGTGCTGCTGTGATACGGCCGTGCTTGATGATGGATATGCTGTGGCCGGCTGTGATGCTGCGATGCTGCCTAGCTCAAGAGGGGATGGCGGTGATGCTGCCCGTGGTGTGTGAGGGTTTTGGTGGTGTGCCAGGACAGGAGAATCTTCTATGAAGGAGTTGCCATCCTCGGAGATGTGGAAGGAAGTGAGCCGCGAAGATGGACTCCAGCTGCTGGGACCAGCCTGCTTTCAAGGGCGGTATGGAGGCGTATCCCTTGCTGGTCGACCTGTAGGACCGGTATGCGGGGATGCCCTGCCAGCCATGAGAGACAAATTTAGAGTGTGAGATGTCCCCAGCCTACTTTGACTTGCCCGAAAATGTTAGTTTTTACCCGTGTGAAATAAGGTGACCTTTAAAAACGGGCCAGTGATTATGGCCGCCTTGTTTTATGAGGCAGTGAATCCTAGTAGTGGCATAGGATAATGGAGGGTCCTTAGCTGCGATGCCTGCCCCGTCTCGATTTTCAGATGTTTTTAGTGTGCATGTGAAGTGTGCCGAAAATGCGACCTTGGGGTCGTGAAGTGGTCCAGTTGCAGTTACTTTAAAGAATGCAACCCGTTGGAAACAGTTTCCACGCCATAGAAGCCTAGAGAGGTTTGGCCCCCATGGTTAACGTGCGAGGGTGACTAGCATGGCTAGTGCATTTTAGTGAAGTAGGGAAGGCACTGGAGCCCGATATTTAGGTTAAGGAGAAAAGACGGGTAAGGAGGCTTTGCACCAGAAAGCGACTATTATGCTGGCCAAACTGCCAGGTGTACTGATTATGCTGCCTTGTGGTAGTTGAGGAGGTTTTAGGGAAATATAATTGTATTATGTATAATTTTGTCTTTGTATTGTAATAGATTTAAGGGATTAGGAATTAAAATAGTCTAATAACTAGGACAAATTGTCCTAGTTTCTCAGATATTTTAATTGGGGGAGAAAGGGGGATGTGATGTAGTCCAGCTGGGCTTGTGAGGTCTTGGGGAACCTAATTTAACCCAAATTTTATGGTCACACCTTGCCTTGGCAAACGTCTGTAGCCACGCCCACGTCTGAGGTCTTTTGTTCTTGACGCCTCAGACCTAGGCGTCAGGTCGTACAAAGTGGTTGTGGAGGGTGCTTGGACCACCATAAAAGCCCAAGGAAGAGCTGAGTAGGGAGACTCGAGCGAGCTGCTGCTGGGGTGCAGAGCTCCTGAGCAGAGACTTCGAGTGGAGCTGCTGCGGGGTGCAGGGCTCGGGAGACAGGCTGCTGAAGTCTCTGGAGGAGACTGTTGGAGGCATTGGGCAGAGTACTGGCCCTTTGGGCATTTCTCGGCTATATAGGTCTTGGGAAACCTGTGGCTTAGTTCTGTAGTGAACTGTCCTCTGTGCTATATTGTAAGTTATATTCATTTTCGTCAAGTTGATTGATTTCCCTGTCTCACTGCTTATGTGTACCATCCCATTTATCTAAACCACAAAAAATGTTCTCCTGTTCCCAAATATATTATTTTTACAAAGACTTAATAAAAAACTGTGTTTGAGTAGAATAGGAATATTCACTGCCCACCGTTATTTATTCTTTTTTCTTATATTTTATTATGTTTATGTGAGTGAAGAGTGGGCGAGGCATATGTTAGTGAGTAGTGTAGAGTTAATGAGAGTGTCGTGGTGGTCCCATGACCTGTCATTACCTACCTACCTCCGCTAATCATCTCACTCCTACCCCCTCGCCTGCCTCTCCCCTCCAAACGATACCCCCTACTCCCTATTCCCCACTTATATCCGATTCAATCATTACCCCCCCTACATGACACTATGTCGTTTTCATATTGACGTTGGGCCTCCCTTCTTATCTGTGCATATTCGTTTCTGGCTCTACGACTGCTCTCCTTATTCTCCTGGGTCCTTTGCCTTCTATATTTCTTCCATTCCCTAGCACACTTGGTTTTTGCCTCCTTGCATCTTTGGGTGAACCATGGGCTCATCCTGGCTTTTTCATTATTCCTGTTACCCTTGGGAAACAAACCTCTCCTCAGTCTCCTTGCACATTGTTGCTACATATTCCATCATCCATTAACTGGCTTCCCTGCCAGTTCTCTGTCCCACTGAACCTCATTCAGGAAGTTCCTCATTCCTGTGTAGTCCCCTTTCCTGTAGTTTGGTTTCATTTGTCCTGGCCTTCCTGCTTCCCCCCCTACTTGTAGCTCTACTGTGTATTCGAAGCTCAAAACCACATGATCGCTGGCCCCAAAGGGTCTTTCATATGGTGATGTCCTCAATCTGCACTACTCAAGGTGAATACTAAGTCCCGTCTTGCTGGTTCATCCCCTCCTCTCTCTCTTGTGTGTCCCTTACGTGTTGGTACATGAAGTTTTCCAGTACCACCTCCATCATCTTAGCCCTCCATGTATCTTGGCCCCCATGTGGCTCCAAGTTCTCCCATTCAATCTCCTTGTGGTTAAAGTCGCCCATGATCAGGAGCTTTGCCCTGCATGCATGAGCTCTTCTGGCCACTGTAGTCGTGTGTCAAACCATCGCTCTATTGCTCCCCGTCATACCTTGCCTTGGCCTCCTGCTGTTCTGTGATGGGTTATACACCACTGCAATTATCACCTTGGGACCTCCAGAGTGAAGCGTTCCCGCTATGTAATCACTTTCTTCTCCGCTGTCTCCTCTCTCCAGCTCATAAAAATTCCATCGGTGTTTGATCAGCAATGCCACTCTCTCCACCCCCCCTGTTCCTTCTGTCTTTTCTCAGGATCTGGTATCCCGCTGGAAAGATGGCATCTGTTATCATACCTGTAAGCTTGGTTTCTGTGATCACTATGATGTCTGGTGATGCCCCTTTGACTTTTTCGTGCCACTCCTCCCACTTGTTTGTTATTCCATCAGCATTTGTGTACCATACCTTCAGTTTCCTTTCCAACACTGTGGTTTGGGGGGCCTGTGGGGGTGGAGACACTGGTAGCATACTGTGGATTCTATGGTTGGGGGTTGGGTGGAAGCTGTGGGTATGGATTGTATTGTGTGTTGGATGGTGTGATAGGTTGTGGGTTCTGAGGATAGTTTGTGTGTGTGCTTGCCCTTGCTGCTCTGTTCTGCTCTGACTGACCTCTGCTGGTTCCATCCTTCTCTCCTTTCCTAGCTCCTTTCACTTTTTTTCCTCTCCCTCAGCTGCTGTCTCTCTGTTTGTGTTCTGTCTCTGTCTAGGAACACCTTCTTGTACTCTTTCGAGCTTTTCAACCGTGGTTTCTCTTGGAGGATCCTGTTCCACACTGTTTTTGTCCTGAGAATCAGCTTGATCGGTCAGTTTCTCCCCTTCAAGTACCCCCCTATTCTCTGAAAATTTACAATCTCATCCATGTCTTCTCCCCCTATTTCCGTGGTGATTTTCTCAATCTCCTTTCTTTCTTCCTGCCGTCTTTCAGTGTGTGTCCTTTCCTCTCTCTCCCGAAGCCCATGGATAATCACTGATTTTGCCCTTTCCTCCTCCCTCTGTGACTCTGGTTCCTGTCTGTATGTGGTCATTTTCTCCCTTGATTTTTCCAGTGGCTCTTGGTAGCATGGTTGTGCCTCAGCATTCGACCTTTCTCTCTCTCCATCTGCACCCATCTGCTCTTCCCTTCCACTCCCTGGCCCTTCTTTGCAGGCTGATATGACCTTAGCATAATTCATATCTCCTTCCTTCCTGTTCAGCCTCTCAGCTTCGTATGGTGTGTCTTCTCTGGTCACTACCCCTGAGACTTGCTTCAGCCTGTTTACCTTAAATTCTAGGACCTTTACCCTGGCTACTGCAGTTTCGACTTGTGCCTCCCAATTCTTCGTCTCCTTCTCCAACCTCTTTTCCCATTTCACAGAGAGCTCTTTCTCCATTTTTTCAGAAAGCTCTCCTAATTTTCTCTCCCATTCTTGCTCTATCCTTTTCCACTGCTCCTCCATCCATTCCTCCCTACCAGTACCATTGTCATCTGATCCCTGAGAGTCCCAACCTTTTTTTTTTTTTTAAAGAGAAAGAGAAAAAGAAAGAGGGGGAGATAGTGAGAGAGAGGGAGAGAGAGAAGGGGAGGGTAGAAGGAGGGGAAAAGAAGGGAAAAAAGGGGAGAAAGTGAGAGTGAGGGAAAAGGTAAGAGAGAGAAAAGAAGAGGAAGAGAGAGAGTAAGAGAGGAAGAGAGAGAGGGAGAGGGAGAGAGGAAGAGAGAGTGAGAGGAAGAGAGAGAGAGAGTGAGAGGAAGAGAGAGAGGAAGAGAGGATGAGAGAAGGGGGAGAGAGGAGAGAGAGAGAGAGAGAGAGAGAGAGAGAGAGAGAGAGAGAGAGAGAGAGAGAGAGAGAGAGAGAGAGAGAGAGAGAGAGAGGAAGAGAGAGGAGAGGAGAGGGAGAGAGATGGGGGGGAAAGGGTTAGAGGGTCACTTCACAGGAAGGTGTGAAATCCTGTATATGTGTGTGTGTGAGTGTGTGTGTGTGTGTGTGTGTGTGTGTGTGGTGTGTGTGCATGTGTGTGTGTGTGTGGTGTGTGTGTGTGTGTGTGGTGTTGCGCATGTGTGTGCATGTGTGTGCATGTGTGTGTGTGTGTGTGTGTGTGTGTGTGTGTGTGTGTGTGTGTGTGTGTGTGTGTGTGTGTGTGTGTATGTGTGTGCTACAGCTATTCAAGTACCTAACAGCAGAGCTGTTCTCACCAAGTGTGTGTGCATATGTTTATGTAAACAGTCCTTATTTCCCACGTATGTACTACATATGTATTGCATATGTACCCGATCTCTTGGTTCCCACTGTAGTCTTATACATTTAAAATTACTTTCAAAAATAAATACACTAGGCTTCACCTATATGCCGCTACCTCTAAATTCTATTAAATGCCAGTAAATGCTGCTTGTTCTAATTCTGATAGCTCGAGGAAAGTGACCCCCAATTCCAGCTAGAGACAGGTACTATTGACCTCATGCAACTCAAACTAGGTGAATATTACTTGCGGCTGGCAGTGGAGTAACGTTGAGGGTCTGTCCTGTCCCAGAAGTTGATGTTTGATGCTTCTCGGTAATTTTTCCACTAACTTCCTGTATGCACTATAGTCTCTAGCTCTTCTAATTTTTTCACTCACTCACTGTATTTACTGACACATCTATAAATATCTCTTATCTCCCTGGTCTTGAGTCGCACTTATTCTTCAAAATACCCCACTGCGTTATTATGGCAACACTATTTAGGCCTGACAACCGTTCACCCTTCCAACGGCCCCTACTAAACACTCAGCCACTATTTCCTTTGTTTTCTTCTCTGTGATCACTTATATTTCCTTTTTTCGGGGCTTAAGTGATTATATGCACTCTTATGCGTGCACACGCCTATATCCCACACTCTATTCCTTATGGCACAGTCAGAAATTATCACCAAAACACGAGCTCAAACCGAGTGACTCCTCCACGAGTGTATGTGTGTGTATGTGTGTGTGTGTGTGTGTGTGTGTGTGTGTGTGTGTGTGTGTGTGTGTGTGTGTGTGTGTGTGTGTGTGTGTGTGTGTTATGTGTGTATGTGTTATGTGTGTAGTGTGTATGTGTGTGTGTGTCGCCCCCGCGGCTAGGACTTAAACTATATCATCTAAATTTGAGATGATAGGAATTATTACATTAAAAATAACTGTTAAGAAAAGCACAGAGTAGTAAAAGTTTTATAAGATTTACCTGCCATCTTATATTTTCCTGAGACGCAACGATGATGTCTGCATTTCTGTCAGTGACAACACTGACCTTGCCAGCTGCTCTGTCAGTGACAACACTGACCTTGCCAGCTGCTCTGTCAGTGACAACACTGACCTTGCCAGCAGCTCTGTCAGTGACAACACTGACCTTGCCAGCAGCTCTGTCAGTGACAACACTGACCTTGCCAGCAGCTCTGTCAGAGTGGTAACACGGACTTTGTTTCCGGTTCACACTAAACTAGCAAGAAGGACAGTACTTCCTTGGATGGTACCTCTCGGGATGGTACCTCCTGGGATGGTACCTCCCAGGATGGTACCTCTCGGGATGGTACCTCCTGGGATAGTACCTCCCGGGATGGTACCTCTCGGGATAGTACCTCCTGGGATATACTCTGGGGTGGTACCCCGGGATGGCCCCTCTTGGGAAAAGTGTGTGGGGTTGGAAGGAGATTGTGGATAAGGAAACTCATTGTTGGAGGGAAAAACGCTATATTTTGATGTGGAAATGGGAGATGGGGGAGCCCCCCCTCCCGGGTTTTTTCCTTTTTTTTCCTATGGTCACTGAGGAGGCAGTTGTTCACGACTCATGCTTATCCCGTGAGTCAAAACAGTAACTCGGCCTGGGGTCTTCTAAAAAAACACAGGATGGTACTTGTACGCTATACAAACATAAAAGGGGGTCAAAACTTGCTGACAATAATACCTCCGGGATGGTACCCCCGGGGGAAGGGTACCTCCTGGGATGGTATCCCCCGGGATGGTACCTCTCGGGTTGGTCCCTCCGGGATGTACCCCCGGGAGGGTCCCTCTCGGGATGGTACCTCCTGGGTTTTAATTTCCCTCCGGGGATGGTACCTTGGGGGTGGTACCTCGGGAATGTACTCCGGGATAGTACCTCCGGGGAGGGTATCCCCCGGGGATGGTACCTAAACGGGATAGTACCCCCCGGGGATGGTACCTCCTGGGATGGTACCCCCCGGGTAGTACCCCCCCGGGAAAGAAATTCTCCGGGAAGGTACCCCCCGGGAATGGTCCCCCCTCCCCGGGATGGTACCCTCCGGGATGGTACCCCCGGATGTACCTCCCGGGGATGGACCTCCGGGATAGTACCCCCCGGGATGGTACCCCCCGGATGGTACCCCCCCGGGATGTACCTCCCAGGATTTTCCCTCCCGGGATATACCTCCTGGGAGGTACCTCACGGGATGGTACATCTCAGGATGGTTGGTGTCACTTGTACAACCTGCACAAGTGCCCACATTGTACAAGTAACAGAGAACAATAAAACTATAATAAACGAACAAGCTGACCTGTCCATGACATGAACGTGTGAGGGGAAAGGTCATGACATGGAACCTGTGAGAGGCAGGTCATGACATGAACCTGTGAGAGCAGGTCATGACATGAACGTGTGAGGAGCAGGTCATGACATGAATGTGTAGAGCAGGTCATGACATGAATGTGTGAGATCAGGTCATGATATGAATGTGTGAGATCAGGTAGGGCATGAACTGTGTGAGATCAGGTCATGACATAACGTGTGAGATCAGGTCATGACATGAACGTGTGAGATCAGGTCATGACATGAATTTTTGTCAGATCAGGTCATGACATGAAGTGTGAGATCAGTCATGACATGAATGTGTGAGATCAGGTCATGACATGAACTGTGAGATCAGGTCATGACATGAACGTTTTGAGATCAGGTATGACAGAACGTTTTGAATCAGGTCATGACATGAACGTGTGAGATCGGTCTTTGACATGAACGTGTGAGATCAGGTCATGACATGAACGTGAGAGCAGGTCATGACATGAACATGTGAGAGCAGGTCATGCCCATGAACTGTGGGAGCAAGTCATGACATGAACGTGAGAGCAGGTCATGACATGAACATGTGAGAGCAGGTCATGACATGAATATGTGAGAGCAGGTCATGACATGAACGTGTGAGATCAGGTCATGACATGAACGTGTGAGATCAGGTCATGACATGAACGTGTGAGATCAGGTCATGACATGAATGTGTCAGATCAGGTCATGACATGAACGTGTGAGATCAGGTCATGACATGAATGTGTGAGATCAGGTCATGACATGAACGTGTGAGATCAGGTCATGACATGAACGTGTGAGATCAGGTCATGACATGAACGTGTGAGATCAGGTCATGACATGAACGTGTGAGATCAGGTCATGACATGAACGTGTGAGATCAGGTCATGACATGAACGTGAGAGCAGGTCATGACATGAACATGTGAGAGCAGGTCATGACATGAACGTGAGAGCAGGTCATGACATGAACATGTGAGAGCAGGTCATGACATGAACCTGTGGGAGCAAGTCATGACATGAACGTGAGAGCAGGTCATGACATGAACATGTGAGAGCAGGTCATGACATGAATATGTGAGAGCAGGTCATGACATGAACGTGTGAGACCAGGTCATGACATGAATCTGTGAGAGCAGATCATGACATGAACATGTGAGAGCAGGTCATGACATGAACGTGTGAGAGCAGGTCATGACATGAACATGTGAGAGCAGGTCATGACATGAACATGTGAGAGCAGGTCATGACATGAACCTGTGAGAGCGGGTTTCATGACATGAATCTGTGAGAGCAGGTCATGACATAAACCCTTTGTGAGAGCAGGTCATGACATGAACGTGTGAGAGCAGGTCATGACATGAACGTGTGAGAGCAGGTCATGTCAGGTTGACCCCAGGTGAGGTGATGGGAGGCTGCGTCATGGGAGGCAGCTAAGCCCGTAAGGGCCATGGAGCACCTCCTCCTGCTCCTGCAGCTGCTGCTCCTCCTCCTGCTGCTCCACCTCCTCCTGCTCCTGCTGCTCCTCCTCCTGCTCATGCTGCTCCACCTGCTCCTGCTCCTCCTGCTTCTGCTGCTCCTCCTCCTGCTCATGCTGCTCCTGCTCCTGCTGCTCCTCCTCCTGCTGCTCCACCTGCTCCAGCTCCTGCTGCTCCTCCTCCTGCTCCTCCTGCTCCTGCTGCTCCACCTGCTCCTGCTCCTCCTCCTGCTGCTGCTCCTCCTGTTCCTGCTGCTCCACCTGCTCCTGCTCCTCCTGCTTCTGCTCCTCCTGCTCCTGCTGCTCCTCCTGCTGCTCCTCCTCCTGCTCATTCTGCTGCTGCTCCTGCTTCTGCTCCTCCTGCTTCTGCTCCTCCTGCTCCTGCTCCTCCTGCTCCTGCTCCTCCTGCTCCTGCTGCTCCACCTGCTCCTGCTCCTCCTTCTGCTCCTGCTGCTCCATCTGCTCCTGCTTCTGCTCCTGCTCCTGCTGCTCCTCCTCCTGCTGCTCCACCTGCTCCTGCTTCTGCTCCTCCTGCTCCTGCTGCTCCTCCTCCTGCTCCACCTGCTCCTGCTCCTCCTCCTGCTGCTCCACCTGCTCCTGCTTCTCCTGCTTCTGCTCCTCCTGCTCCCGCTGCTCCTCCCACTGCTCCTCCTGCTGCTCCACCTGCTCCTGCTCCTCCTGCTGCTCCACCTGCTCCTGCTGCTGCTCCTGCTGCTGCTCCTCCTCCTGCTGCTCCTCCTGCTCCTGCTCCTCCTGCTGCTCCACCTGCTCCTGCTCCTCCTCCTCCTGCTGCTCCTCCTGCTGCTGCTGCTCCTCCTGCTCCTGCTGCTCCTCCTGCTGCTGCTCCTGCTGCTCCACCTGCTCCTGCTCCTCCTGCTGCTCCACCTGCTCCTGCTGCTGCTCCTCCTGCTGCTGCTCCTGCTGCTCCACCTGCTCTGCTGCTGCTGCTCCTGCTCCTCCTGCTGCTGCTCCTGCTGCTGCTGCTGCTCCTGCTCCTGCTGCTCCTGCTGCTGCTGCTGCTGCTGCTCCTGCTGCTGCTGCCCCTGCTGCTGCTGCTTCTGCTGCTGCTGCTCCTGCTCCTGCTGCTGCTGCTCCTGCTGCTCCTGCTGCTGCGGCTCCTGCTGCTGCGGCTCCTGCTGCTGCTGCTGCTCCTGCTGCTGCTGCTGCTGCTGCTCCTCCTCCTCCTGCTGCTGCTGCTGCTGCTGCTCCTCCTCCTCCTCCTGCTGCTCCTCCTGCTCCTGCTCCTCCTGCTGCTCCACCTGCTCCTGCTCCTCCTCCTCCTGCTGCTCCTCCTGCTGCTGCTGCTCCTCCTGCTGCTCCACCTGCTCCTGCTCCTCCTCCTCCTGCTGCTCCTCCTGCTGCTGCTGCTGCTCCTGCTCCACCTGCTCCTGCTGCTCCTCCTGCTGCTGCTCCACCTGCTCCTGCTCCTCCTGCTGCTCCACCTGCTCCTGCTCCTCCTCCTCCTCCTGCTGCTCCACCTGCTGCTGCTGCTGCTCCACCTGCTCTGCTGCTGCTGCTCCTGCTGCTGCTCCTGCTGCTGCTGCTCCTGCTGCTGCTGCTGCTGCTCCTGCTGCTGCTGCTCCTGCTGCTGCTGCTCCTGCTGCTGCTGCTCCTGCTGCTGCTGCTCCTGCTGCTGCTGCTCCTGCTGCTGCTGCTGCTCCTGCTGCTCCTGCTGCTGCTGCTCCTGCTGCTGCTCCTGCTGCTGCTCCTGCTGCTGCTGCTCCTCCTCCTCCTGCTCCTGCTGCTGCTCCTCCTCCTCCTCCTGCTGCTCCTCCTGCTCCTGCTCCTCCTGCTGCTCCACCTGCTCCTCCTCCTCCTCCTGCTGCTGCTCCTCCTGCTCCACCTGCTCCTGCTGCTCCTCCTGCTCCTGCTCCTCCTGCTGCTCCACCTGCTCCTCCTGCTCCTGCTGCTCCTCCTGCTCCTGCTGCTCCACCTGCTGCTGCTGCTCCTCCTGCTGCTCCACCTGCTCCTGCTGCTCCACCTGCTCCTGCTCCTCCTCCTCCTGCTGCTCCTCCTCCTGCTGCTGCTCCTCCTGTTGCTGCTCCTGCTGCTCCACCTGCTCCTGCTGCTGCTGCTGCTCCTCCTGCTGCTGCTGCTGTTGCTGCTGCTGCTGCTGCTGCTCCTGCTGCTGCTGCTGCTGCTGCTGCTGCTGCTCCTGCTGCTGCTGCTGCTGCTGCTGCTCCTGCTGCTGCTGCTCCTCCTCCTCCTCCTGCTGCTGCTGCTCCTGCTGCTGCTCCTGCTGCTGCTGCTGCTGCTCCTGCTGCTGCTGCTCCTGCTGCTGCTGCTCCTCCTCCTGGCCTACATTGCTGGTTTACACAACCTGTTTACGCAGTGTGGAAAATAAAGGTGCGAGTCATGACTTTATTTAGGTGGGGCTGTTGTTGTTGTTGTCAGTGAGTCCAGGTGTTAGGGCAGACGTGTGGCGGCAGCAGCAGCAGCAGCAGTAGGTGGGCAGCAGCCTGGCAGCAGCAGCAGGTGGGCAGCCTGGCAGCCCTCAGCCACCACTGCATGTTGACATGCCACTGATCTTAAAGGGATCACACTTAAGACACTGCCTCGTGGCCACCTGTCCTCCACCTAGCGAATTATAGGGACTATCAGGCACTCGTGGCCACCTGTCCTCCACCTAGCGAATTATAGGGACTATCAGGCACTCGTGGCCACCTGTCCTCCACCTAGCGAATTATAGGGACTATCAGGCACTCGTGGCCACCTGTCCTCCACCTAGCGAATTATAGGGACTATCAGGCACTCGTCTAGATCACTGGGAGTAACAAACAGTAGTTTAGAATATTGGATCTAGTACACAATCGTCTAGATTAAGTTACATCTTTTACCTAAACTGTTATTTTTTTCGTAAACTGAT
>NC_069442.1:535045-553885 GCF_026875155.1 Cherax quadricarinatus
TTTTTTCCCCCACCTCCACACTTACCCCTCCTGTATTTTGGCCCCCATGGGGCCCAAGTTCCCCCTTTCAATCTCCTTGGGGTTAAAAGTCCCCCAGATCGGGATTTTTCCCCCTGCATGCATGACTTTCGGGCCACTGTAGCCAGTGTGAAAACCCATCGCTCTATTGCTCTCGTCATACCTTGCCTTGGGCCCCCTTGCTGTTTGTAGGGGTTATCCACCACTGAAATTTTATCACCTGGGACCTCCGAGTGAAGTTTTTCCCGCTATGTAACACTTTCTTTCTCCGCGTCTCCCTCCCAGTTTCATAAAATTCCTCGGTGTTTGATCAGAAAGCCACCCTCCACCCCCCCTTTCCTTCTGTTTTTCTCAGGATCTGGTACCCCCCGGGGAAAGTGGCATCTGTTATCATACCTGTAAGTGGTTTTCTGTGATCACTATGAGTTGGTGATGCCTCTTTGACTCTTTCGTGCCACTCCTCCCATTTTTTGTTTTTCCCATCAGCATTTGTGTCCATCCCCTTCATTTCCTTTCCAAACGGGGTTTTTGGGGGGCCGGTGGGGGGGGGAGACGGGTTTACAAATGGGGGATTCTATGGTTGGGGTTGGGTGGAAGCTGGGGTATGGATTGTATTGTGTTTTGGGGAGGTGTATAGGTTGGGGGGTTTTTGAGGATAGTTGGTGTTGCTTGCCTTCGCTCTTTTCTGCTCTGACTGACCTCTGTTGGTTCCTCCTTGTCTCCTTCCTATTTCCTTTTCGCTTTTTTGTCCCTCCCTCAGCTCTGTCTCTCGTTTAGTTCGTCTCTGTCTGGGAACACCTTCTTGTACTTTTTGAGTTTTTCAACCTGGTTTCCTTGGGGGGATCCTTTTCCCACACTTTTTTTTGTCCTGAGAACACTTGATGGGTCAGTTTCCCCCCTCAAGTACCCCCCTTTTTTTAAAAATTTAAAATCTCACCCATGTCTTTCCCCCTTTTTCCCGTGGTATTTTCTAAATCCCTTTTCTTTCTTCCTGCCGTCTTCATGTGTGTCTTTCCTTCTCTCCCAAGCCCTGGATAATCACTGATTTTGCCCTTTTCCCTCCTCCCTCTGTGATCTGGTTCCGTCTGTTGTGGCATTTTCCCCTTGTTTTTTTCCAGTGGCTCTTGGTGCTGGTTGTGTCAGCATTCGCCTTTCTCTCTCTCCTCTGCACCCATCTCTCTTCCCTGCCACCCCCGGGCCCTTCTTTCAGGCTGATATGCCCTTGCATAATTCTTCTCCTTCCTGTTCAGCCCTCAGCTTCGTAGGTGTGTTTCTCTGGTCACTACCCTGAGACTTGTTTCACCTGTTTACCTAAAATTTCTGGGACCTTCCCCTGGCTACTGCAGTTTCGGCTTGTGCCCCCCAAAATTCTTGTCCCCCTTCCCCAACCCTTTTTTTCCCTTTCACGAGAGCTCTTTCTCCATTTTTTCAGAAAGCCTCCTAATTTTCTCCCCCTTTCTTGCTCTACCTTTTCCCCACTGTTTCCTCCATCCTTCCCCCCTACCAGTCCATTGTCACTGATCCTGAGAGCCCCAAAACCTTTTTTTTTTTTTTTAAGAAGAAAGAGAAAAAGAAAGAGGGGGAGATAGTGAGAGAGAGGGAGAGAGAGAAAGGGGAGGGTAAAGGAGGGGAAAAGAAGGGAAAAAGGGGAAAAGTGAAGTGAGGGGAAAAGGTAAGAGAGAGGGGGGGGGGGTGCAAGGGGAGAGAGAGAGAAAAGAAGAGGAAGAGAGACAGTAAGAGGGAAAGAGAGAGGGAGAGGGAGAGAGGAAGAGAGAGAGTGAGAGGAAGAGAGGGGTGAGAGGAAGAGAGAGAGGAAAAAGAGAAAGGAAGAGAGAGGGGAGAGAAAGGGGGGGGGGAGAGAGAGGAGAGAGAGAGAGAAGAGAAAAAGAGAGAGAGAGAGAGAGAGAGAGGGGAAGAGAAGAGGAAAAGAGAGGAGAGGAGAGGAGAGAGATTGGGGGGGAAGGGTTAAAGGGGTCACTTCCCCCAGGGAAATGGAAATCCGTATATTTGTGGGGGTGTGTTGGGTTTTGTGGGTGTTGTGTGTGGTGTGTGTGTGTGTGGTGTGTGTGATGTGTATGCTTGTGTGTGTGTGTGTGTGTGTGTGTGTGTGTGTGTTGGTGTGTGTGTGTGGTGTGTGTGTGTGTGTCTAAAACTATTCAAGTACCTAACAGCAGAGCGTTTCCCAATGTTGTGCATATGTTTATTAACAGTCCTTATTTCCCACGTATGTACTACATATTATTGATATGTACCCGATTCTTTGGTTCCCACGTAGTTTTATACATTTAAAATTTTTTAAAAAATAAATACCTGGGCTTCCCCTATATGCGCTACCTCAAATTTCTATTAAATGCCAGAAAGCTGTTGTTCTAATTCGATAGCTCGAGGAAAGTGCCCCCCAAATTTCCCAGATAGAGACAGGTATTTTGACCTATGCAACTCAAAAGGGTGAATTTATTGCGGCTGGCAGTGGAGAACTTGAGGGTCTGCCCTGTCCAGAAGTTGTGTTTGATGCTTCCGGAAAATTTTTCCACTAATTTCCTGTATGCATAAGCCCCTTAGCTTTTTAAATTTTTTTCACTCACTCACGTATTTACTACACATCTATAAAATCTCTTATCCCCCTGGTCTTGAGTGCATTATTCTTCAAAATACCCCATGCTTATTTGGAAAACACTTTTAGGCCTGACACAACCTTTTCACCCTTCCAAGGGCCCCCCTACAAAACACTCAGCCACTTTTTCCCTTTTTGTTTTTTTCTCGTGATCCTTTTTTTTCCCTTTTTTTCGGGGTTAAGTGATTATATGCACTCTTATCGTGCACACGCCTATATCCCCACTTATTCCTTAGGGAACTCAGAAATTATCCCCAAAAACACGAGCTCAAACCGAGTGCCCCTCCACGAGTGTGTGTATGTTGTTCTCACCAAATTGCTCACCAATTGTGGTTGCAGGGGTCGAGATCAGCTCCTGGCCCCCCTCTTCACTGATCCTACTGGATCCTCTCCTCTTTTTCCTGGCTTTGTCTACCTCTTTTTAAAACTATGTAGGGTTCCCTGCCCCACTACTCACTTGCTGGCTATTCCATTTGCTGACAACTCTAACTGAAAAATATTCCAAACGTCCCGTACTCGTCTGAGTCTTCAGCTTCCGTTGTGACCCCTTGTCCCTTGTCCCCTCTCGGGAACCCTATCTCTGTCCACCTTGTCTATTCCCCGCATATCTTGTATGTCGTTATCAGTCCCCCTGACCCTTCTGTCCCCAGTTCGTCAGTCCGTTTCCCCCTTTAAACCCTTTCCTCTACAACATTCCCTTGAGCTCTGGGACTAGTTTTGTTGAAAACCCTTTGTACTTTCTCTAACTTTTGACGTGCTTGACCAGGGGGGGTTCCAGACTGGTGCTGCATACCCAGTAGGGCCTAACATACACGGTACAGTGCCCTTGAACGATTCCTTTTAAGGTAGGGAACGCTTTCTCATTTCCCGGGCGCCCGTATGCTGCAGGGGTTTATTTGGCGATGTGTCCCCCGGGTGATGTGCTGGGTTTTATGTCCCCCCAAAAGGTTTTTTCCCCCTGAGTGGGGTCTGTAGTTTTTGTCCCCTACCTATACTCTGTCTGCGGTCTTCTTTGCCCCCCCCCAATTTTCAGACTTCATTTGGCGGGTTGAATTCGAGAAGCCAGTTATGGACCACTGTTTCCCCCCTCTCCAGGTCTTTTGCAGTCCTGCCCCTCCTCGTCCAATTTAAATTTTTCTCTCAACTTCCCCGTCACTGCAACAGGGGAACTTCAGAGTCTTTCCCTTCCCTCATGTCGTTCCATATACAAAAATAGCACTGGGCCTAGAAATGCCCCTGTGGACCCCGCTCGTAAAAGGGCCCCTGTAACCTCTTCACGTACCCGACTCGTTTCGCCCCCCCTGTCAGGTATTCCCTTTTTCCATTGCAGTGCCCTTCCTTTTACGTGTGCCTGACCTCCAGTTCTGCACTAATTCTTGTGGGGGAAAGTGCAAAGGGCCCTTTCCCGCAGTCTAGGAAAAGCAATCACCCAACCCTCTCTCTCAGTCTTTCTTCTGTTACTTTCAAAAAACTCCAGGAGGTTTGTGATACAAATTTGCCTTCCAGAACCCATGTGGTTTTCATTTATTTCTTGTTCCTTTCCCCGGGGGTTCCAGGGGTGTATGTGTGGTTTGTGTGTGTGTGTGTGTGTGTGTGGTGTTGTGTCGCTCCCGCCTGGCTTTAAAATATATCACTAAAATTTTAGATAAGGAATTATTAATTAAAAATAACTGTTAGAAAAGCACAGAGTAGTAAAAGTTTTTTTAAGATTTACCTGCCATCTTATATTTTCCTGAGACGCAACGATAATTCTGATTTCTGTCAGTGACAAACTGACCTTTCCGCTGCTCTGTCATGACAAAACTGACCCTTTCCACAGCTCTGTCAGTGACAACACTGACCTTGCCACGCTCTGTCGTGACAACATGACCTTCCAGCACCCTCTGCCCCAGGTGGGTAACACGGACTTTTTTCCCCGGTTCACACAAAACTACAAAAAAGGGAAAGATTTTTGGATGGTACCCCCGGGGATGGTACCCCCCTGGATGGTCCCCCCAGGTGGACCTCTGGGATGGACCTCCTGGGATAGTCCTCCCGGGATGGAAACCTGGGGATGTACCCCCTGGGATATACCCCCTGGGTTTTGGTACCCTCGGGAGGTCCCTTTTGGGGAAAATTTTGTGGGGTTGGAAGGAGATTGAGGGGATAAGGTAAACTCACTTTTTGGAGGTAACGCTATATTTCGATGTGGAAAGGGGAGATGGAGGGAGCCCAGCCTGCCGTGTTCTGCCTTCTTCTATGCCTATGCGTCGACTGAGAGGTAGGCAGCTTGTCTCACTGACTCATGCTGTATCCCGTGACGTCATACAGTCACTCGGCCTAGGGATCTTCTATATAAAGCACATGGATGGTACTATGATACGCTATACAACACATATAAGGGGATCAGCAACTATGCTGACAATAATACCTCCCGGGATGGTACCTCTCGGGATGGTACCTCCTGGGATGGTACCTCCCGGGATGGTACCTCTCGGGATGGTACCTCCTGGGATAGTACCTCCAGGGATGGTACCTCTCGGGATGGTACCTCCTGGGATAATACCTCCTGGGATGGTACCTCTCGGGGTGGTACCTCCTGGAATAGTACCTCCCGGGATAGTACCTCCTGGGATGGTATCTCCCGGGATGGTACCTCACGGGATAGTACCTCCCGGGATGGTACCTCCTGGGATGGTACCTCCCGGGATAGTACCTCCCGGGATAGTACCTCCCGGGAAGGTACCTCCCGGGATGGTACCTCCCGGGATGGTACCTCCCGGGATGGTACCTCCCGGGATAGTACCTCCCGGGATGGTACCTCACGGGATAGTACCTCCCGGGATGGTACCTCCCAGGATGGTACCTCCCGGGATAGTACCTCCCAGGATGGTAGCCTCCCGGGATAGTACCTCCTGGGATGGTACCTCACGGGATGGTACATCTCAGGATGGTTGGTGTCACTTGTACAACCTGCACAAGTGACACATTGTACAAGTAACAGAGAACAATAAACTATAATAAACTGAACAAGCTGACCTGTCCATGACATGAACGTGTGAGAGCAGGTCATGACATGAACCTGTGAGAGCAGGTCATGACATGAACCTGTGAGAGCAGGTCATGACATGAACGTGTGAGAGCAGGTCATGACATGAATGTGTGAGAGCAGGTCATGACATGAATGTGTGAGATCAGGTCATGATATGAATGTGTGAGATCAGGTATGACATGAACGTGTGAGATCAGGTCATGACATGAACGTGTGAGATCAGGTCATGACATGAACGTGTGAGATCAGGTCATGACATGAATGTGTCAGATCAGGTCATGACATGAACGTGTGAGATCAGGTCATGACATGAATGTGTGAGATCAGGTCATGACATGAACGTGTGAGATCAGGTCATGACATGAACGTGTGAGATCAGGTCATGACATGAACGTGTGAGATCAGGTCATGACATGAACGTGTGAGATCAGGTCATGAAAATGAACGTGTGAGATCAGGTCATGACATGAACGTGGAGAGCAGGTCATGACATGAAATGTGAGAGCAGGTCATGACATGAACTTTTGGGAGCAAGTCATGACATGACGTGATGAGCAGGTCATGACATGAACATGTGAGAGCAGGTCATGACATGAATATGTGAGACAGGTCATGACATGAACGTGTGATCAGGTCATGACATGAAGTTGTAGATCAGGTCATGACATGAACGTGTGAGATCAGGTCATGACATGAATTTTGTCAGATCAGGTCATGACATGAACGTTTTGAGATCAGGTCATGACATGAATGTGTGAGATCAGGTCATGACATGAACGTGTGAGATCAGGTCATGACATGAACGTGTGAGATCAGGTCATGACATGAACGTGTGAGATCGGGTTTCATGACATGAACGTGTGAGATCAGGTCATGACATGACGTGTGAGATCAGGTCATGACATGAACGTGAGAGCAGGTCATGACATGAACATGTGAGAGCAGGTCATGACATGAACGTGAGAGCAGGTCATGACATGAACATGTGAGAGCAGGTCATGACATGAACCTGTGGGAGCAAGTCATGACATGAACGTGAGAGCAGGTCATGACATAAAACATGTGAGAGCAGGTCATGACATGAATATGTGAGAGCAGGTCATGACATGAACGTGTGAGACCAGGTCATGACATGAATCGTGAGAGCAGATCATGACATGAACTGTGGAGAGCGGGTTTCATGACATGAAACGTGGGGAGAGAGTTCAGACATGAACATGTGAGAGCAGGTCATGACATGAACATGTGAGAGCAGGTCATGACATGAACCTGTGAGAGCAGGTCATGACATGAATCTGTGAGAGCAGGTCATGACATGAACCTGTGAGAGCAGGTCATGACATGAACGTGTGAGAGCAGGTCATGACATGAACGTGTGAGAGCAGGTCATGTCAGGTTGACCCCAGGTGAGGTGATGGGAGGCTGCGTCATGGGAGGCAGCTAAGCCCGTAAGGGCCATGGAGCACCTCCTCCTGCTCCTGCAGCTGCTGCTCCTCCTCCTGCTGCTCCACCTCCTCCTGCTCCTGCTGCTCCTCCTCCTGCTCATGCTGCTCCACCTGCTCCTGCTCCTCCTGCTTCTGCTGCTCCTCCTCCTGCTCATGCTGCTCCTGCTCCTGCTGCTCCTCCTCCTGCTGCTCCCCTGCTCCAGCCCCTGCTGCTCCTCCTCCTGCCTCTCCTGCTCCTGCGCTCCACCTCTCCTGCTCCCCCCTGCTGCGCTCCTCCTTTCCTGCTGCTCCACCGCCCTCCCCTCCCTGTTTGCTCCTCCTGCTCCTGCGCTCCTCCTGCTCTCCCCCCCCTGCCTTCTGCTGCGCTCCTGCTTTGCTCCTCCTGCTTTTGCTCCTCCGCCCTGCTCCTCTGCCCGCTCCCCCGCCCCTGCTGCTCCCCCCTGCCCTGCTCCTCCTTCTGCTCCTCTGCTCCTCTGCTCCCCTTCTGCTCCTGCCCTGCGCTCCTCCTCCCCCTGCCCATGCTCCTGTTTCTGCCCTCCTGCTCCTGCTGTCCTCCTCCTGCTCCCCCTCCCCGGCTCCTCCTCCTGCTGCTCCCCCTGCTCCGCTTCTCCTGTTCTGCCCCCCTGCCCCCTGCTCCCCCACTGCTCCCCCCTGCGCCCCACCTCCCCTGCTCCCCCTGCTGCCCCCACCTGCTCCCTGCTGCCCTGCTGCTGCTCCCCTCCTGCTGCTCCCCTGTCCGCTCCTCCTGTGCTCCCCTGTCCGCCCTCCCCTCCTCTGCTCCTCCTGCTGCTGCTGCCCCCTGCTCCTGCTGTCCCCCTGCTGCTGCCCGCTGCTCCACCTCTCCTGCCCTCCTGCGCCCCCACCTGTCCTGCTGCTGCCCTCCTGCTGCTGCTCCGCTGCTCCACCGCTCTGCTGCTGCTGCTCCTGCTCCCCCTGCTGCTGCTCCTGCTGTGCTGCTGCTCCTGCCCCTGCTGCTCCTGCTGCTGCTGCTGCGTGCTCCTGCTGCCTGCCCCTGCTGCTGCGCTTCTGCGCGCTGCTCCGCTCCGCTGTTTGCGGGTTTTCCTGCCCCCTTTTCGCTGCGGTCCTGCTGCTGCGGCCCCTGCTGCTGGCTGCTCCTGCTGCGCTGCTGCTGCTGCTCCTCCTCCTCCTGCGTTTCTGCTGCTGCTGCCCTCCTCCCCCTCTGCTCTCCTCCTGCCTGCTCCCCCTTTGCCTCCCCCCTGCTCCTGCTCCTCCCCCTCCTGCTGCCCCCTCCTGCTGCTGCTGCTCCCCCTGCTGCTCCACCTGCTCCTGCTCCCCCTCCTCCTCTGCCCTCCGCCTGCTGCTGCCCCTGCCCCACCTGCCCTGCTGCTCCTCCTGCTGCTGCTCCACCTGCCCCCTTCCTTTCCTGCTGCTCCCCCTGCTCCTGCCCCCTCCTCCCCTGTGCTCCACCTGCTGCTGTGCTGTCCCCCTGCTCCTGCTGCTGCCCTGCTGCGCCCTGCTGCGTGCTCCGCTGTGCTGCTGCTCTCCTGCTGCGCTGCTCCGCTCGCTGTCCGTGCGCTGCTCCTGCTGCTGCTGCTCCTGTGCTGCTGCTCCTGCTGCTGCTGCTGCTCCTGCTGCTCCTGCTGCTCTCTCCTGCTGCTGCCCCTGCTGCTGCTCCTGCTGCGCTGCTCCCCCTCCTCCGCTCCTCTGCTCTCCTCCTCCTCCTCCTGCTGCTCCCCCTGCCCGCTCCTCCTGCGCTCCACCTGCTCCCCTCCTCCCCTGCTGCGCCCTCCGCTCCACCTGCCCGCTGCTCCTCCTGCCCCGCCCTCCTCTGCTCACCTGCTCCTCCTGCTCCTGCTGCTCCCCCCTGCTCCGCTGCTCCACCGCTGCTGCTGTCCTCCTGCTGCTCCCCCTGCTCCCGCTCCACCTCTCCTGCCCCTCCTCCTCCTGCTGCTCCTCCCCCTGCTGCTGCCCTCCTGTTGTTCTGCCTGCTGCTCCACCTGCCCCCGCTGCGCTGCTGCCCTCCTCTGCTGGCTGTTGCTGCTGCTGCTGCTGCTGCTCCTGCTGTGCTGCTGCTGTGCTGCGTGCCCTGCTGCTGCTGCGCGCTGCTGCTCCTGCTGCGCGCTCCTCCTCCCCTCCTGCTGCGCTGCCCCTGCTGCGCCCTGCTGTGCTGCTGCTGCTCCTGCTGCTGCGCCCCTGCTGCTGCGCTCCTCCTCCTGGCCTACATTGCGGGTTTACAAAACCCTTTTTTACCATTGGGGAAAAAATAAAGGTGCGGTATGACTTTATTTAGGGGGGGTGTTGTTGTTGTTGTCAGTGAGTCCAGGTGTTAGGGCAACGTGGGGGGCACCCACAGCAGCACATAGGTGGGCAGCAGGGGCACAGCAGCAGGTGGGCACGGCAGCCCTCACCCACCACTAGTTGACATGCACGATCTTAAGGGATCACACTTAAACCGCCCGTGGCCACCTGTCCCCACCTAGCGAATTATGGGGTATAGGCACTCGTGGCCACCTGTCCTCCACCTAGCAAATTAAGGGACATCGGGCACTCGTGGCCACCTGTCCTCCACCTGCAAAATTATAGGGACTATCGGCACTCGTGGCCCCCCTGTCCTCCACCTAGCGAATTATGGGGACCAAAGCACTCGTCTAATCAGGGGGAGTAACAAACATTTTTAGAATTTTGGGATCTATACACAATGTCTAGATTAATTTACATCTTTTCCCTAAACTGTTATTTTTTTTCAGTAAACTGATGCACTGGTAAAGCATTTACAATAATCCAACATGTGGATAATAATCCAACATGTGGATAATAATCCAACATGTGGATAATAATCCAACATGTGGATAATAATCCAACATGTGGATAATACTCCAACATGTGGATAATAATCCAACATGTGGATAAAAATCCAAATTGGGGGATAAAAAATCCAAAATGTGGAAAAACCCAACATGTGGAAATAAAACCAACATGTGGATAATAACCCAAACATGTGGAAAAAATCCAACATGGGGAAAAATAATCCAACATGTGGATAATACCCCAACATGTGAAAAAACCCCAACATGTGGAAATAATCCAAAGGGATAATAATCCAACATGTGGTAATAACCAACAGTGGAAAAAAATCCAACATGTGGATAAAATCCAACATTGGATAATACCCCAACATGGGAAATACTCCAACATGTGGAAAATAATCCAACATGTGGAAAAAAACCCAAACATGGGGATAATAATCCAACATGTGGATAAAAACCCCAACTGTGGAAAAACCAACACGTGGATAATAATCCAACATGGGGATAATAACCAAAATGTGGATAAAATCCAACTGGGGATAATAACCAACATGTGGTAATAATTCAGCAGGTGGATAAAAATTTTTACCTCCGGTTAATTTTTTTTCCACTTTTTAGTTTAAAAACATTTCGACTAAAACTGTTAAATACTCCACTTAAACCTTCCCCAGCACTAGACACAACTTTAGCCTGACCCTCCCACACTAACACAACTTTTCCTGACCCTGCCAGCACAACACAACATTACCCCCTGACCCTCCCAGACTAACAAACATTACCGCCCCTGCCAGCACTAAACAACTTAGCCACCCTGCCAGCATAGACACAACATTGCTCCCCTTTGCAGCACAGACAAAACATTAGCCTGACCCTCCCACACTGGACACAACATTACCCGACCCGCCAGCACTAGACACTTTTACCTGCCCCTTCCCCAGCACAAACAAATTAGCCTGACCTTGCCGCACTAGACACAACATTGCCTGACCCTTCCAGCACTAGACAAAATTTCCCTGACCCTGCCAGCACTAGACACAACTTTTACCCGCCCCCTGCCAGCACTAGACACAACTTACCCTGCCCCGCCACACAGACAAAACTTTAGCTGCCCCTTCCAGCATAGACACAACATTGCTGCCTCCCAGCAAGCACAAACTTACCCTGCCCCTGCCACATAGACACACATTGCTGACCGCCCACTAGACCAACATTCCCTACCCGCCAGACTAGACCAACATTAGCCTGCCCTTGCGACTAGAACAACATTGCCTGACCTTGCCGCCTTGAACAAAATTAGCCTGCCCCTCCCAGCACTGGGAACCCTTTTTAGCCTACCCCTCCCAGACAGAACAACATTAGCCTGACCCTGCAGCACTAGCCAAATTAGCCTCCTTTGCCAGCATAGAAAAATTGGGGGCCCCAGCCCCCCTTCCAAGCACAACAAACTTTACCTGCCCCTCCCCAGACTAGACCAACTTATCCGACCTGCGACTAACACAACATTAGCTGACCCTGCCACATAGACAACATTGGGCCTGAACCTGCCACACTAGAACAACATTACCTGACCCTGATCACTACACAACATTATCCTACCCTGCCAGCACTAGACACAACATTAGCGGGAAACTTGCCACACTAAAAAACCAAAAATTGGGCTGACCTTGCCAGCATGTACAAAACTTTAGCCTACCCCAGCACTGGGAACACAACATTAGCCTGAACCTGCGGCAAGCACTGGGAAACTTAAGCCTGACCTTGCCACACTGGACACTAACATAATGTTACCTGCCAGATAAGAACACATAGTGTTAGCCAACACTGCTGACCTAACAGCACTAGTGACACAACATTAGCCTGACCCTGCCAGCACTAGACACAACTTTAGCCTGACCCTGCCAGCACTAGACACAACATTAGCCTGACCCTGCCAGCACTAGACACAACATTAGCCTGACCCTGCCAGCACTAGACACAACATTAGCCTGACCCTGCCAGCACTAGACACAACATTAGCCTGACCTGCCAGCACTACACAACATTAGCCTGACCCTTTGCCAGCACTAGACACAACATTAGCCTGACCCTTCCAGCATAGACAAAAATTTAGCCTGCCCCTGCCAGCACAGACACAACATTAGCCTGACCCTGCCAGCACTAGACAAAAATTTGCCTGACTTGCCAGCACTAGGACACAACATTAGCCTGCCCTTTTGCCAGAAATAGACACAACATTAGCCTGACCCTTCCAGCACTAGACACAATTAGCCTGACCCTGCCAGCACTAGACACACATTAGCCTGGCCTGCCAGCACTAGACACAACATTAGCCTGACCCTGCCAGCACTAGACACAACATTAGCCTGACCCTGCCAGCACTAGACACAACATTAGCCTGACCCTGCCAGCACTAGACACACATTAGCCTGCCCTGCCAGACTAGACACAACATTAGCCTACCCTGCCAGACTAAAACACAACATAGCCACCCTGCCAGACTAGACAACATTAGCCTACCCTCCCGCACTAGACAAACATTAGCCTGCCCTTGCCAGCACTAGACACAACATTACCCTGACCCTGCCAGCACTAGACACCATTAGCTGACCCTGCCAGCATAGAAAAACATTAGCCTGACCCTGCCAGCACTAGACACAACATTAGCCTGACCTTGCCAGCACTAGACACATTAGCCTGACCTTGCCAGCACTAGACACAACATTAGCCTGACCCTGCCAGCACTAGACACAACTTTAGCCTGACCCTGCCAGCACTAGACACAACATTAGCCTGACCCTGCCAGCACTAGACACAACATTAGCCGGGCCCTCCCAGACTAGACACAACATTAGCCTGACCCTGCCAGCACTAGAACAACATTAGCCTGGCCCTGCAGTACTAGACACAACATTACCTTTGACCCTGCCAGCACTAGACACAACATTAGCCTGACCCTGCCAGCACTAGACACATCATTAGCCTGGCCCTGCCAGTACTAGACACAACATTAGCCTGACCCTGCCAGCACTAGACACATCATTAGCCTGGCCCTGCCAGTACTAGACACAACATTAGCCTCACTCTGCCAGTACTAGACACAACATTAGCCTCACCCTGCCAGTACTAGACAACATTAGCCTCACCCTGCCAGTACTAGACAACATTAGCCTCACTCTGCCAGTACTAGACACAACATTAGCCTCACCCTGCCAGTACTAGACAACATTAGCCTCACCCTGCCGGCACTAGACACAACATTAGCCTCACTCTGCCAGTACTAGACACAACATTAGCCTCACCCTGCCAGTACTAGACAACATTAGCCTCACCCTGCCGGCACTAGACACAACATTAGCCTCACCCTGCCAGCATCACCTCATCTTTATCCTACTCTGGATTATCTTCGGTTATCCTAGGTTCAGTCTCAGTTATCAGCTATGCATGTCTGTCTGTCCACAACATCTATTGTGCGCGCTCAAAACCACTGCAAAAAAAAAATTGCAAAAAATAACAATCCTCTTAAGCCATTCTTAGTTTAAGAGGACTGACTCCCTGGGCAGCCCTGGGCAGCCCTGGGCAACCTTGCACCCCAGTGAGTCAGCCCTGGGCAGCCCTGGGGACCTACAGCTGCAGGTGGAGACCTGAGAGTTGTGATCCTGACCTTCATGACCTCACCACAACTCGTCGAAACATGTGAGGGAGAAGTGGGAGTGGGAGGAAAGGAGAAGAATTGGGAGGGTAGGAGGGAAGGGGAGAGGGAGGGAAGGAAGAGATGAAAGGGATGAGTCAGCTCATCCCTGATGTGTCAGCTCAGTGTAATTAACAGCATCACTGTGACGAGGCTAGTTAGTTGTATCTGTTAACTAGGTTAAAGTTCCATTATCATCGCGCGATACTGCAAGGCCTTTACGTGAAGTAATGAACGTGTGTTGCTCGGTTAACTAACTTGGCAACACTATCATAGTCGAAAATTAGACACATGTGCAATATCTGGGTATCTATATTGTAGACGTTTTGCCATCCAATAGCTTCATCAACAAAAATTCAAGGACATAATTAAAAGACAGAACTATATACAAAGAGGTTGCATCTGGGGGTAAGAGGAGGGGATAAATGATGGGAAGGGAAGAAGGTTGATAGGCAGATAGAGAGGGAGAAGAGTGATTCTTACTCAGAGGTTGATGGAGTGTATCTTTGGTTACTCAGAAGTTGTGATGAATGGTTTTGAAAACCGACAAGTTGAAGAACTGAGACACTTATGCAACATATGGGAATCTTTATTGAAGAAACGTTTCGCCACACAGTGGCTTCATCAGTCCAATACAAAGTAGAAGTGGGTAAGGAGAGGAGAAGTTTGAAGTAATCAGTCCCTCAACCTGGAATCGATGTGTTCAGTCCATCACTCTTGTAGGAAGTGCAGCATAGGGCCAGAGAGGTGGTTTATATACTGCGGTGAGATGAGTTGAAGCAGGAGGAGGCGGGATCACAGTGGGACTTGCCACTAGTGTAAGCAGGTCGTCGTACAAAGACTTCAACGCTTGCCCAAACCTATGTACGACGACCTACTTACACTAGTGGGCAGGTCCCACTGTGATCCCGCCTCCTCCTGCTTCAACTCATCTGACCGCAGTATATAAACCACTCTCTGGCCCTATGCTGCACTTCCTACAAGAGTGATGGACTGAACACATCGATTCCAGGTTGAGGACTGATTACTTCAAACTTCTCCTCTCCTTACCCACTTCTACTTTGTATTGGACTGATGAAGCCACTGTGTGGGGAAACGTTTCTTCAATAAAGATTCCCATATGTTGCATAAGTGTCTCAATTCTTCAACTCAGAAGTTGATGAAGTGTATCTTTGGTTACTCAGAAGTTGATGGAGTGTATCTTTGGTTACTCAGAAGTTGATACTATGGTAGAACAGAAGTCACGTGTTCTCCTCCTGTGATTGATTACACATATATTCTGAAAACAACTACTACTAAGAGCTGAAAGGTGAGGTTCAATGAAGAAACTACTGTCCAAACAACCATTCTTTCACTGTTTTGCAGGACCATTGTGATTCACAATGTGATTCACAATGTGATTCACAATGATCCGCCCACTGGAAACTCGATGAAAACTACTACTGAAGACAAAAATGGTCTTGTTAAAGATTCTCAGACTAAATTTATGGACAAGACCTATTTGCAACAAAGATAAAAAGAAGCAGATGGAATGATTTCCTGGGGTGGGATGGAGGATATAATTAGCAGATTAGGAAACATTAAGTATGATAATGGGAGAAACCTTATAAATTTACCTCAATGCTAGAGGCAATGATGTTGGAAACTGTAAGAGAGAGGACCTGCTGACTAGGTACAAGACAGTAATAACTGTAATTAGGACGAAGGGACGGATCCTTGTTACATACTGCGATGGAATGGACTTGACAAAGAATGGTAGGCCAGAGAAATGGTGCTATTTGCTTGCTTGACTTGTAGTAAAAGGACATAACAGTACCATTTAATAATGACTGGGACCATGCCTACAACAGGAATGACATGTATGCCAGGGATGGGTGCAGCTACCTAGGACAGGGGTGGAATCACTGGCTAGTTCAGTGGTGAGAGTTGCTGCTGCAGTGTACTGGACTTAACCCAAAAGAAACTTAGAGATGTAGGTGTGTATGGGAAAAGACAAGAATGACTGATGAAGAGTGAATGTGGAATGGACAACATATTTGCAATTTAAGGTTTTAACTATAAACACTATACTGGCAATGTATGAGGTTGGAACTGCATATAAATGGTCAATAGAATTTATAAATATAATGACCTTTTTTCGTATACAAGTGAAGTGACATAGGTAAGAGAAGACAACACATCATCAATAGTAGGTGGCCTGGTGGCCCGGTGGCCAAAGCTCCCACTTCACACACGGTGGGCCCGGGTTCCATTCCCGGCGGGTGGAAACATTTCGACACGTTTCCATACACTTGTTGTCCTGTTCACCTAGCAGCAAATAGGTACCTGGGTATTAGTCAACTGGTGTGGGTCGCATCCTGGGGGACAAGATTAAGGACCACAATGGAAATAAGTTAGACAGAACTCGATGACGCACTGACTTTCTTGGGTTATCCTGGGTGGCTAACCTCGGGGTTAAAAATCCGAACGAAATCTTATGTTATCTTAACAGAAAGAAATTTTCAACATACACTACACCCATGTGAAAAGACTGACCATTTTCTGTTATTGGAAGTAACATCTGGTGTTTGATATGACTTGGATAATAAAAATGAAACAAAGAGGAACGACTACGATATAAGACAATACACTATATTAAGACTATATAGGAAATAATATTAAAGGGACCAATATAAATAATTTTTACAAAGAGTTCTGAAACATATATGAAAATTAAATCAAAGAGCTAATGAAGAATGAGTTAATGGAAGACGATAGAGAAGTATAAAAAGAAGGAACGAAAATGGCCACTCAAGAAACTTGCCAGAATTCACCACACCTGAAATAAATGTACAAATGTAAGAGAGAATGAAAGAAACTTTGAAAAAATAGCAGATAAGAGCAAGTTACTGTAGAATCAAACTTAAAGTTTATGGAAAAGTAAAGTAAACGTTTGTGGAAAAAAATATAAAAATTAAACAAGGACAAATTCACTGAAATTGAGAAGGAAATATGTGAGGTATTAAGAGTGAGGCTTCACACTCTTTACTAAACAACATATTTTAAACCTAAAAAAAAAAATACAAACACATAGTCGAAATAGATGATATCGAAATAGCGAAAGAGGAAATAAAAAAATATTACTCCCGAATACTGACAAAATATGACTGGGGACCAGAAGAGACACCATCACTGGGCTTCTCAACAATGTGCAGAACAATTATGCTCTTCACTTTGGATTGTTTTTTAGGATTTCACAACAAGAAATAAACTGGCAGGAAGAAGGATGCTGGTACACACTGTGTCAATATTACCCTTAAACTGTCCGAACGTAGATCTACGTCTGGACAGTTTAAGAGTTAAGAAAAAATGAGACAGGTGAGTTACACTGACAAGTGATTACCTGGAGGTTACCTGGAGGTTATTCCGGGGATCAACGCCCCCGCGGCCCGGTCCACGACCAGGCCTCCCGATGGATCAGGGCCTGATCAACTAGGCTGTTACTGCTGGCCGCACGCAGTCCGACGTACGAACCACAGCCCGGCTGATCCGGCACTGACTTTAGGTATCTGTCCAGCTCTCTCTTGAAGGCAGCCAGGGGTTTATTGGCAATTCCCCTAATGCTGATGGGAGGCTGTTGAACAGTTTTGGGCCCCTGACACTTATGGTGTTTCTCTTAGTGTACCAATGGCGCCCTACTTTTTATTGGCGGCATTTTGCATCGCCTGCCCAGTCTTTTACTTTCGTAGGGAGTGATTTCTGTGTGCAGATTGGGACCATTCCTTCCAAGATTTTCCAAGTGTAGATTATGATATATCTCTCCCTCCTGCGTTCCAACGAGTACAAGTCAAGTGCTTCCAAGCGTTCCAGTAGTTAAGGTGCTTGACAGAACTTATACGTTCAGTAAAGGATCTCTGTACACTCTCTAGATCTGCGATTTCACCTGCTTTGTATGGAGATGTTAATGTACAGCAGTATTCCAGCCTAGAGAGAACAAGTGATTTGAAAAGGATCATCATGGGCTTGGCATCTCTCGTTTGAAAGTTCTCATATCCATCTATCATTTTCTTTTGCACGTGCGATCGTGGCACTGTTGTGATCCTTGAAAGTGAGATCCCAGGTCCCTTACATTATTTTTCCGCTCTATTGTATGGCCGGAGTCAGTAGTATACTCTGTTCTAGTTATTATCTCCCCAGTTTTCCATAACGGAGTAGTTGGAATTTGTCCTCATTGAACATCATATTGTTTACCGTTGCCCACTGGAAAACTTTGTTTATATCTTCTTGGAGGTTAACCGCGTCCTCAGCAGATGACAGCCTCATGCAGATCCTAGTATCATCCGCAAAGGATGATACGGTGCTGTGGTGTATATCTCTGTTTATGTCTGATATGAGGATAAGGAATAAGATGGGGCGAGTACTGTGCCTTGTGGAACAGAGCTCTTCACTATGGCAGCCTCCGATTTAACTCTGTTGACCACTACTCTTTGTGTTCGATTTGTTAGGAAGTTGAAGATCCATCTCCCCACTTTCCCAGTTATTCCTTTAGCACGTATTTTATGGGCTATTACCCATGATCGCATTTGTCAAATGCTTTTGCAAAGTCTGTGTATATTACATCTGCATTCTGATTTTCTTCCAGTGCATCCAAGGCCATGTCATAGTGATCCAGTAGTTGTGAGAGGCAGGAGCGACCTGCCCTGAACCCATGTTGCCCTGGATTGTGCAGATTTTGGGAATCCAGGTGATTTGCAATCCTGCTTCTTAGCACTCTTTCAAAGATTTTTATGATGTGGGATGTCAGAGCTATTGGTCTATAGTTCTTAGCTAATGCTTTGCTGCCACCTTTATGGAGTGGGGCTATATCCGTTGTTTTAAGTGAGTGTGGAATTTCACCCATGTCCAAGCTCCTCCTCCATAGTGATGTAACAATATCGAAAACTTTATTAAAGTAAAACAAAGTACACAAAGACCAGTAAACTCAGATATTATATATGAACTTACCTGGTTACCTGGAGGTTACCTGGAGGTTATTCCAGGGATCAACGCCCCCGCGGCCCGGTCCATGACCAGGCCTCCCGGTGGATCAGGCCCTGATGAACTGTATTAAGCTTTTACAATAGTCACAGTGAAAAGCTATGTTCTCCAAGGCACAGTACTCGCCACCATCTTTTTCCCTAATCCTCATATTTGACACAGATAGGAAGATAAATCATATTATGGTATTATACTGTGCAGACTATACTAGAGTACCTGTGAGTATGGCATCCACTCGGGACACGTGTCGCTAGTTCTGA